>JAHBCN010003841.1:0-27500 GCA_019359885.1 Listronotus oregonensis
CCCAAACGAAAGGGGCGTAGTTAAACAAACATCAATTCTGTGTAGATTAGAAATACTATAAGCTATGATTTTCTTTGTTTTATTTTTAAAAAATTTGACTTTCCACAATCGTTTTAGAACGAAGACAAAATTATTTCAAAGCCTTTAATTTAAAGTTTAATATAAAAATAATAAGTGTGGCACTGCAATTTAAAACAAAAATTGAATTATTACTTTAAACACTTTAAACATGGCAGACTAATTAAATGTAAAAAAATCATGATTAAAAGGTTAATGGGATTTTTTTCGGTAACCATGTTCCAAAGAGCTTAATTTAGCTTTTAAGCATATACAGATTATCCTGGACCGGTAAAGCTTGTGTTGCGATCTTAAAAGCTGTCAAAGCGGTTAAATGGGGAAAATTTTAGAAGATGTATTTATTTATTGTTTTAATATTTATTTTTATGTTTTTAAATGTATTTGCAAACGTTGTAATACATGGACATCGTTGACGGAACTGAGAGAAAAAGGGTTTTAGTTATAAAAAACCCAGCATCCACAGTACCTAGCAGTTGCGCCTTTTGCATGCCTGGATGGGATGACAAAAAAGAAATGATTTATAGAAAGTCTGCGAATGCATTAGCGCATTGTCTAAAATGGTATAATGTAAAAGGTTCTTGGATATCGTTTACAAAATAGAGATAAATTGTACCTCCTAAAACTCGACACCCTCCCTACCCAATGAAAATTATATACAAATTTTTGTTTTTTTTTATTTTTTTTTAGGTTAGTCACAAATATATAGAAATATATTTAAATTTGTTATGTAAAATTCTTATTTTTTAATTACCTTTCTATCTCCATCATCTGATGTACAAGAGCCAGTTTTGGCATCCATTTTTCCCTCATTGCATTGCATTTCCCTAAGAATAATAATAGAAAAAAGGAATTAAGCATAAGAAATATTTTTAAAATATAAAAGAAATTTATTACGTTCTTTAGTGACTAGGTTATTTAGGAGTTCGCCAATACACAGTGAAAAGAGGCAACATTAAAAATGAAATACAATCTTCAAACGTAAATGTACTAATATCTGCTTCAAAACAAACTTCCAATTCGGCTTTAAATCACGTACATGTAGAAACACATACTGGCATGGCACCGTGTAAGTATGTGCATACATATAAATTTTCTTTTATTTTTTTTTCGCCTGGTCCTGTGCTTATCCCGAGTAATGTAAAAAAATGGTAACTTGTTTTGCAAATGACTTTTAAAATCCTATCATATTAATCTAAAAATACCTAAATTTTTTGTTTTTTTTTTTAATCTGAATATAAACGCTTTAAACTGTGATATGTATTTTGTCTTAATTGGTTAAATAAAAATATTTAAAAAAATAGATTACGTGTACTACCTATTAATCCTGATAATACAAAATTTTAAGCTTTTAAAACGTAGAAGATTAAGGGGAAGAACGGTGTTTTTTTAACCCAAGTATATCTTTGTAACCAGCTCATTTTATGTTCTTTTGATAATTCCCTGGTATTTAATTTTACTTACTTTACTAAATTTGCATTCTAAATCTTTGTTGTATTTCTTGTTTTAAGTATTTGGTATAATTTACTATTTTTTGTGTTTAAAGTTTGTTTTTTATTTAATTTGTTTTTATTAAAAGTCGTTAAAATGACGCATGGTATTACCAACCTATAGTTGAGGCACAGTGTAACTTAAACCCGTGTAACTTTTATTTAGGGAGTTATTTTTATTAAAAAAATGTTTCAACTCTTATTTTATGTTTTTACAACTTTTTTAAGTGTTACCTTGCTTCTACAAATCAAATATCCTTTTTCATTTTAAAGATTTTCATCATCCTGTATATCTAGTTTTATCATTTTAAGAAGAAAGCATAATTTATTTTGCAGGCACGTCTAACTGTGCACATTTTAAAATAATTGTTATAGATTATATAGGTCATTTTATTAAATCTTTAAAGTAAACGTGGTTAATTCATAGTTCCCACAAAATCAACAATTTTAAGGCAGAAATTCCCTAATCTTCCAATTAAATCTAATGGTTTGTTAGACCGACATTAAACTTCTTACTGGGTTTCTACTGCCCCAGTAATGGTCTTTATTGTAATTGGATCGTAAGTACAAAATTTTTTGCAATATTTTTTGCTTTATATGATATTAGTTTTGTCAGGCTACTATAAGTGTCAGTGGCCCAATAGAATATTTTATGCAGGTATAAATGCTCTTGATCCTGGGCTTGCTAAAGGCCAAAAAATCCCGTATTTTTGTTTGTCCTTAAACTACCTGATAAAAAACTCTCATATTTTTGGCTTCCCTGGCTATACATCTATGCTCCACAGACCACAATCAAATCAATATTCTGTTTCAGGCTTCTAAATCCGTATTTCTAAGGTTCTAATAATCAAATATTTACCCAACCTACTGATTTTATTTGGAATGCCTGGTGTATATGGTATTGTCAATTAATTTAATCTACGTTTTAATAAGACTAAAATCTTGGACTTTTATTGTCTTTATTTGTTAATTGATACACAACGTTTCGGTTAGTGATGTATCTCCAACCGTTTTCAAGTGATAACTGTTATTAGTAACTGTTATCATTTGAAAACGGTTGGAGATACTTCACTAACCGAAACGTTGTGTATCAATTAACAAACAAAGACAATGGAAGTCCAAGATTTTAGTGTTATTGAAACTATTACATTGTCTAACACTTTTAAAAAAACGTTTTAATCTACGTTGTTATCTAATCAAGATTGATTAATAATCTTAAATTTTCTAAAATTTTTATTGCTAAAATCATTTGAATATTTAATAACTTAAAAATACATGTTTGATAAATAATTTTGCCCGGCCAAAGCTACTTTTCTCGGAACAAATAATTATTTCTTAATTATTAAAACTTTAAATCCTACCTTTTAAATTGAAAATTAATTTCAAATTTAGTTACCTATTATTATTGGTTTGTTTTCAATAATAGAGTTTTGAATATTTGTATTTTTCTTTAAAATTAAAATATCTAAAAAAAAACAAAGAGCATTAATTAAGTAGAGAAGTTATATTTTAATCAGAAAAAGTAATTAGGAGAACCGGTACGATTAAAAAATGGGCAGTATTTTGTGGATCTCTGGACCCAAATTATAAAAAAAACTAATGCTGTGTTTTTTTAAACACAAATAATAAGATTATGATATTCTGAGTCTGCCATTTTTTAAAAAATTTTTAAAGCGACTTTAGAAAAAAATACAGGCCAATAAAAGCACATCAGACATGCTTATTTTTTGGAGCGTATAAAAAATATTTACTGTTTTTTTACATTTAAAATAACTTTTTTTCTAGACACGTTATTCTTTTTGGTATCTTAATTTTAAAAAATACATATATATATTATTAGCAATTTCCTTTTTAAGACTTAAAAGAAGAATGCCTATTTTCTATTTTCTGTATTATCCACCATGACTCCCTCGCCAGACACGTTTTCCTATCTTACGGAACTTGTAAGGAGAGCTGTACCAAGGGCACAATGAATAATACGGAAAAAAGTATCTACTTAATAGAAAAATAATATTTTATCGCCATGCGTTTAATAAGTATATTATTTATTATCGAGAAAAAGGAAACGAATTGCTACTTCTTGATTTTTAATAAACAGATTAGAACCTTCTAACCCATCTGTGAAAAATTTAATTTCTCCTTGTTCATTTTTGATGTTTTATTTTCCAAGACATTACCACATGAATATAAACCATTAAACTGTTCCTGTCTAAAATTAATTTCTATTGATTTTTAAATAAAACATTTAAAGTTATTGTTAATAAATTTGTTCTACTAGCTTAAGCTTCTAAAATGCTAAAGAAACCCATAAGAAACCTTATCAGTGGATGGCATAAACAATTTAGCACCGATCCCCACCGTTGCAACTGTCAATAATCAATTACAATTCTTATAAAGTTAATAATATTTAATAAATTTTTTAATCAATATGTATTTATAACGAGCTAAAATTTTGCACTCATGTGGATTCTTGCTTATACTTCACGTATTTTTAGATGTTACATTTGTAAATTACGTCTGGTTTCTATAATACTACCTTAAACAAATTTGATTAAAAAAAGTTTACAATATACACGAGTATAATTTTTTAAAATCCTTACCGTGTTTTACTTGTTTGTGTTTTTCTCTTATTGTTTTTCTCCCTTTTCAAAAAGGAATACACATGCCAACAACGTAATTTCAAAACATCATATACCCCGAATGTTTTCCGTGTCTCTTGATCGGATGCAATTTAAATCCGCTGATTAAAATCCTTGACCGGATATGGAGTAGGAAGGTAAACAAATTTACTATTTCATTCGGGATAAAAAGGAAAATTGCGTAGGTCATAATTTTATATGCGAACTACCGTGCTGAACTTTGCCGCTCCTAACTGTTTATTTTATAATATTGACATTGTCGTCATTTTCGAAAACTACTACTTTTCATATTACTAAAGTTAAGCGACTAAATAATATAACCGAGTAGTTTTGATATTAAGTTTTGTTCGTTTATTAAGTCCAGAAACCGTTTTAATGAAAACAACTCTCACTAAATTGTCATTACCGGGGTGAAGCTGCACGATGCGACCCAGTCGCCACTTACATGGAGGTAAATTGTCACTGCGTATTAATACCATAGTACCAATGGAGATATTTGGCTACTATTTATAGGTAAATATGTCAAATGGGGATTAGGGATGGATTAAAAAAAGAACCTATCAGAAAATGTGCAGCAGTTAACACCTTTAGGTCGTTTGGATCAGTGGAAAGTGGGGTTAAATGCCTTGAATTTAAAACACTTAGATATCATATTTTAATATGATACTTGGCTGACTTAATACCATGCTCCCAGAGTTCTCCGTGGTGAGGAGAATAGGCGTGATGATATATAGTTTTGTTGGTTAGTGTCCAAAAATATACTACTTAAACTGTTAAAAGTAATAATAGATGGCTTAGATCTTTAAGTTTGATTTCACTTAATGTTACCGTAATGGCGCCCAGCACATGGGTAATTCAAGAACCGAAAAATTTATCACAACTTATCATCTTAGGTATGAAAATCAATTATTATTTTTTTTTATATGGCAAAACTTACAGAAAGCAATAAATAAAACAAATTTAAAAATATATTTTAATTAAAAACGGATGTGGATTCCACTCCCACTTGAAATGAAGGTAAAAAGTGTAAAAAAATACTTCTATAACTTAAACATGAGGAAATAATTAAATTAATTATAAGAACAGGACCGCAAATATACAGAGACCGACAGTTAAACAATTTTGTTTTAATTGCGTATACTTGTTTAAGTTTTTAATTAAAAATGAGGCAACACAAAAACAAAAAGACAAAAGTTTGGATAAGAAAGCAAAGTTTGTTTTATCTTAGGACAATCCAGGAAGTCTTAAAACCTAAGTACTAAAGAACCGTGGGTGTCGGAGGTAAAGTAAAAGAAAGCTTATTAGTATGAGACTTAATGATTAACAATTTAGATACTTTAAGAATGAAGAAGCACACGAACTGGAAAGTTTGGGTTGTCCCCAGATACACTTTTAATTGATGTAAGGAGAGTGGTAGTGGTATTGCCCCACTGGAAACTGCTTGTGGAAAAATTATATATACTCACTTATTTTTTAGTTTAATTCATCTGCATTAAAACGGGGATTCTCTACAGATGCAAAGTAATGTAAAAGAGTTACCGGTCTAAGTAAATAGTGGGGTAGTTCAATAACTGCAGTTTGCCTGAGTAAGGGCCATAAATGTTCAGTCAAGATTTGTGGTTTATGCGTTTGCAATGTATTATTATTTTCAATAGTATAATTTGAACAAAACCAGAAAAGCATATTTTGCTGATTGAAGGTTATAGTTCAGCACGCAGGCTACCAGTACGTGAATGGGTTGTTTATAAGTGAAATACTATAATTTTTTACTCCACCTGTATAATTATCTTTTTTATTAATTATTTTTTTTTTAGAAAAAGTAAGATTTTTAGTAAATTGTGTTTACCTGAATTGCTTTTTGCAACAAAACTCAACTGTGTTAAGGCAAGCCTTTTCATCTTCAATTAATATCCCTGGAATTGGAGGTTGAAATGTTTTACAGCTCTGTCCGTTCGATGAATAATTAGTTCCCAAGTTGCAGCAAAGCTGTCGTGTTTTTATGTTAAAGCCTAAAACAGCAGTAGTAAATTTTGGTTCAATATTTATTAACATTTATTTATGAAGTGGGTTAATTTTTCATAGGCATTGGATCAAAGCCGTAGCCAGGAATAATTTTTTTGGGGGGGGTAGCCTTTTGTGTCAGACACGTCAATTTTGATTTCTAGGGGGACGTTTTTTTATCTACAGCCGTACCATACAGGGTGGTTCAAAAATAAGATATTGCATGACACTTAAGTTTTTTAAATGAAAACCCCCATTTTTAAAAATTTTTAGATTCTCTATGACGTTTTTAGTAACTTTTGTTAATAAAGTTTATACCTATATTTAATCGTTGTGAAGCTTTTTAAGTGTATATTAAAATTGGACCAACTTAACTCAATATTGATAATAATCGATTGCACGGCAAAATATAATAATCATGGATACCATGAAGAACATTTAGCATCAGTTGATTTCAAATTATTAACTTACCTAGTTGTGATTAATATTAAACAATGATTTATTCAGTTCAAGAAGGGGTAAAAATATTAAAACTGTATTACCAAAAGTATGTGGTTAATTAATGAGAAAATTTGAAGAAACTGGATCTGTGTCTAATATTCGCCGTTATCGCCATTAAAAAATCTAGTAGTTAGAAATGAAGTCGCAGAAATACCAGTGTTGGAACACGTAGCCCTTGACAACACCCAAAGCACTTGTGGACAGGCAATTGATTAGAATGAAGACGATTTTAATAGAAGGTTGGAGTTTTGCGAATTAATGTCCCAACTTTTAATCAACAAAGCAAATCTGTTATTTCATATTTGTTTCTCGGATGAGTGTACGTTCTATTTACACGGTGCGGTAAATAGACATAATTGTCGATATTGAAGTGACTTGAATCTACATTTGTTTCGAGAGGTACACCCGCAATATCCTGAAAAAATAAATGTGTGGGCCGGCATTTTCGTAAATCATTTGTAGAACCTTTCCTTATTCCTAGAATCTTGACGGGCAAGACGTACTTGGACATGTTAGAAAATACAATAGAGCCACGAATTACCGAAATATTAAAAAATGACGTTAATTATAATGAAAATGATATTTATTTTCAACAAGATGGTGCACCACCGCACTATGTAATAACGTAGACAAATAACTTCATACATGCTTGAAAATGTGAGAAATAGATTTGAACAAAATCTTTATTATTGCATAGAGGTAAATGGACACCACTTTTAGCACTTATTATCACATTGACCTACTTCTTTATAGAAAATTAATTTTTACTTCACCTTTAATTTGCGTATGACTGTAGGTTTCTTTTTGTTTTTTTTTCATACTCGGAGAGTTGTTTTTAATTTTAAAGTAAAAACTAAAAACTATGGAAACTATTTGATTATTATTTTTACGACATATTTCCTTATTACCACTAATTCTAGAATTTTATTATAAACTCAAATAGCTTCAGGAAAATTGAAGATAGGTATAAATTTTACTAACACAAGGTACTTAAAACTTTAAGGAGAATCTAAAAATTTTTAAAAAATGGGGGTTTCCATTTAAACATCTAAAGTATAACAATATCTTCTTTTTGAACCAACTGTATTGTACGGCTATAGATGAAGAGACTAGAATTCAAAATTGACGTGTCTGAGCGTTTTTCCCCTAATATACCTAGGAGAGTCACAAATAGGGGTGCGACCTTTTTGTTGAGCCACCCTGTACAATACTAAAAGATAATGCAACTAAGATTGTAAAACCTCGGTCCTTACGCTGCAACCTACGATACTCTCGAACTAAAAATTAAACATCGCTGTCCGCGCGCGTTTTTACTGAATGGGTACAGACACTTAAAATTAAATTGGTAAGCTGGTTTACTCGGTGTTTTGTTTTTCCCCTCAAGATCTAGCATTACCAAAATTATTCACTATAGTAGTAGTATTATGTATTTATAGTTTTTTTCTTTTGTGAAAATTTCGGAGGGGGTTTTGACCCCCTGACCCCCCACTGGCTACGGCCTTGCATTGGATATACGCTGTTCACAAAGTTTAAAACAAATTAAAAAGAAAAAATATTCTAGGGAAAACTGGTTTATAAAGACACTAAATTTTAAATAAATTAAGTGCAAAAATAATAGGTTTATGTTTACTAAATAAAAATAAGTTAAAAAGCTAATAAGATATTTTTTTATAAAGCATAAGTACTATAGGCAAATTAGGTAAAAACAAACAATTAAGGGCAAAACATATGTTCGTTACTCCTAACGTCTGGTTACTTTAACAGTTTTTTGTAAAATCGTATACATAATAGCAACATTTATTTATTGGCGCTGTTTCAACGCAATTGTTGGTTATTCTGTTGAAATGTTATACCCATTTAAATTTATAAAATAAATATGCAATAAAAACCCAAAAATGTTTTGATTTACAATGTGCTGTGTTGTAACTGAGTCTTAAGGGATCCTTTTATAGTTTTAGCGTGCCTCCCAATGCTATTTTACCATCCTTGTTTTTACCTAAACCAACGTTACCGCAAGAAAAAGATAAATTCAAAAAACCAGATATTTATCCATAACGCTTATGGAAACCAAAAGTGGCAAAACCCCAATGCAATTAAAACGAATAACACCATGGGTGATTTACATCAAACTCACTTCGTTACATCCTGTGCTGTATTTTCCGCAGCTTATACTTTTAAATTCTTAGTAACGTTTTAACAAATAGCAGTAAGCACTGAGCATAATTCTAAGCGTTGTGATTTATTACACCAATCTTTAAAGATTGACAAAGAAATGCCGGTTATATATTTTACTTATACAAAAGCGAGTGATGTTTATATTTCAGATATCAATCTTTGCCCAGATCCATGTAACATTTTACCAACAAATATGAGCCATTCAATTAATAAAGCGCCCTAAATGTTGAAGGAAGTTTAAAAACGGGACTGTAGATAAATTTCAAGCCGGCTAGAAGTCTAGTTTTGTTGTTTTGTTTGTTTTATTTTAAAATGTATTGGGGTTGATAAATAAAATATATACTAAATTTTTTTTATTTTTCTTCTCTTGCCTTAAAAAGTTTTGTTATTATGCCTTTTTGGTTTTCTAACTTTGTTGGTATTAACGGGTATATTTTTTATGTTAAAACGCATGTCTCTGCAAAATATGAATTTTATTCTTAAAACCAAATAGATGGTCTAATTTCCTTTTAATATTCTTGCAATGGTATATCTATCTAAAAGGTGCATAATGTTTTTATTTAGGAATTGTCAAAATTACTGAGCAGGAAGTTTATGCTTCCGTTGCGCGACGCATATACAGTACAACAGCCGAAACTTTGAAGTAGAGACGTCAGAAATCTTCGACATCATTAACATGATAAACAACTTTATTCTTGCCAATAGAAGAATTTCAGTTCTTTAAATATCACAAACATGACAAATTATTGTTGGTAGCGTCAAGAAAATAATCTATTTTATCTGTATCACCTAAAAGGTTGCGCAAAGTATTGCTGACCATGAAACACAAACAGCGACGTGCTAAAGTAACTACTAAACTTTTCAGGCGATACCAAGGTAAAGGTGATGCATTTTTTTACGCACCTGCGACAAAACGTTGGTTCACCATTTTACATCAGAATTAAATGGTCAAGTTTAGAGTGGCGTTACTCAAACTCTCAAAAATTTAAAAAAGCAAAGGTTGTGCCTTCAGCCGCTAAAGTAACGACTTACATGTTTTTAAAATAGCAAAATGAAAAAAACAAAAGATATTTTTTTCCTTTTACCACAATAAACCGCAGGTAACTACTTATTTCTAGGCATAATATTTCAATTCTTGACGTGATGTGACCTAATCGCACCACTTAACCAGTTTTTAGAAATGGAAGGTGGTGGTATGTCTTATATTTTAGTTGGGTTGACTGTGCGAGTTGCCTGGTTAAAAGGCTACCTTTTCCTAATATATAATTTAAACAGGGATAGTATTTTGCTGGACCACTTAGTCTACTCATCAAAGAGAAACGTAATCTATTGTTCGATAAGTCTTATTTGCTTATTTTTATTGTTTTACAAAGCTGACATTAAAATTAAATGAAATATTCTGTTTTGAAAACAATCAGATTGTTTAAACTTTAAATTTGTAAAAAAATAATTACGCGTTTAAAAACAATTAACAACAAGTAAATTATGTTAGGATTCACTAATAAAAACTTTCTTTTATCTATTGAGTCACTAGGCAAACCATTGGTTAACCATTACTTCATTATAGTACTTATCTACACAACTTTAGTAAGCTAGAGAAAAACACGAGTATGTTGAAAATTTTAAACATCGTAATCCTCTTAATTTAGCAGGTTATGTGGCAGTTATTATAGTGGGATCATTTTTAAAATGAAAATTCGGTGCCCTTTGAAAAGAAAAAAAAAACATAAAAAGTAGCAAAAAGATTTAATTTTTATTGTCGGTCGGCTTTGCTTTTTATATGGTCCATTAATACAGACACCTGCGGGAATGTATTAATGGTTATGTTATTTTTTCCTTTTCAAACGGCACCGAATTTTCATTTTAAAAATGATCCAACTATACTTAAAAAATGCTTGGTTATTATCTGTATATCAGGTGTGCGAAATACCGTGGTTTAAGTGATTTTAAAAAGGTTGTTTTAGTTTGACATACTTGATGTAAGCGATACAACCACAAAACATAATTAAGAAATTGTACAAATTTAAAAATAACTTTAACCAAATTGTACTTTACAAGAACGTAAATAATGTAAAATGCTCTTTCGACA
The DNA here is from genome assembly GCA_019359885.1 of Listronotus oregonensis. Classification (NCBI taxonomy): domain Eukaryota; kingdom Metazoa; phylum Arthropoda; class Insecta; order Coleoptera; family Curculionidae; genus Listronotus; species Listronotus oregonensis. The sequence goes on from JAHBCN010003841.1 coordinate 10,971, forward strand.
AAAAAATCAAAATCAAATAAAGTCTAACAGATTTTTTTTTCAGAACTGTTTAACGGCAGAAACAAAATCTGAGAAATAAAACTAAAAATTAATAGACAATAATATAATCAAACAACAGCAGAAAGTAACTTTGCTGAATACTTAACAGTCTATGGCAACTAAATGAACATCGACAGAACATAACAAATTCAGAAAGATTGAGCAGTCTAGTAAACGCAAGACAGTATACATGAGGTGGGTTTGGGAAATCTTTTGGAGTTGGAGTGGAGTGGGAGTGGTGGTTTAAGCACGTGACCATAGAGTTTTAAGAGTAGAAATATCGAAGCCGAACGCTAGGGTACTTTTATAGAAGCATCATATGCCAAAGTCATCTCCTAACTTAACTTTTTTTAATTTTTTAAAACATAGGAGTCTCTTTGGGTTTGTGGTCTGCTAAGTTTTTTTTTTTGGTTTCAATTTTTAATATTTAAATAGTGTTTAGTATTTGGATAGCGTTTAAGATGGATTTGTTTATTCCTCTAATTCCTCTAGAAACATATTCCATGAAGATCGAAAAACAAGGATAAAATTAAAGACCACAAGAATCCGAAATGCTGGGAAAAACATTAAAACAAATATAAAAAAAACAAACAAATTGATAAAAAATTACTTGTCAACAATCCAAATCAACATGTGCGCATGTTCACTCTGGCACTCCACCTTGGCGAGGTAGGACTTTTGGAGTGAACTCTTTAAGCTCCACTCTGAAATACCCGAACGGTGTTCTTATTACACTTTTTACTCCAAATTTAATTGTCGAACGAGCGAGAGAAAAAGAAGAATAGCTGTAGACCCGTATTTTCTCTCTCCACGTTCCTAATTCGTCGGCGAGAAGGGCTCAGCATGCAGAGTGGTGTAGCGAGAGAGAAAGGTTCTACTGCTATTCTTCTTTTTCTCCCGCACACTTGTTCGCACGGCCTAGCGGCCAGGCTGCCTCTAGTAAAAAGTTACTTTATATGTTTTTTTCGTCAAATTTCTGTTCTATTATTTTCTCATTTTGTGACAAAAAGGATAAAGTCATATTTTGTCATTGTTCTTTATGGCAATTTACCATTCTTATTTTTTTTGTATAGATGTGTTAGTTTGTGAGAAATGGTTTCTGTCGTTGTTTAGAAACTCGGCGTAACTAATATGTAACTGTCTATTTGCCCAATTTGGAAAATATAAAATATGCTTATGAAAATAAATCTATTTACAAGAAACAGAGAATTTGACAACTTTAAATAAAATGAAGTTGCTACAAAAAATGTCTTGGTAACATTTTGTCCAGTAATCTTTTATTTAAATAAAATTTAAAGTATAATTTAGGTAGCTATTTTTAGAAATTTAAATTATGGTAGTTTCTCAGGTTTTCCTAATATTTGACGGTCCATTGTTTCTATTGGAGTTTGAAATCGACCTTGATCCATTTTACTACACCGATAAAACACAAAGTTATAAAAAAAATAATAAAATATTTTGTACAGTTTTTTAATCTAGGTGAATGATATAGTCAAATATAGCACTTAATTACAAAATTTATGCAAAACTGGGTTAAATGTCAGCAATCGAATACAAAATTGCTGGAATTAACATAAAATAAGAATTCGCCAAATTGTTTCTGGAAATGCTAGGCAATCGTTCAATATTAAATGAGTAGTTTGTTGAATTTACAACACGGAAATACTTGAAAACCAATAAACAAAGTCTATTATTTGTAACAATAAATCCAAAGTGTCAAAACTTTATGATTTTGGTGCCTATGCAAAAGCGAGGTTTAGTTGTTCAATAAATACAATCCAGAGCACAGCAGAGCAAAAACGTAATATTAAATAAGAGCCATATTTACAATTTGTCAATTAGATTTTTCATTAATTAGGATTAAATTTAGTATAAAGATATCAATCTAAAAACATAAGGGAATAAACACTTGTACAATTCTTATGACAAATGGCTTTGCTTCAATTTTTTTAAACTTTTAAAACACAAAAACATTTATTGAGTAGTTCAAAAGATACAAAGGATTACACATTTTATTTTCTCTATCTAAGGATTTTGATTTTATCTGTTAGTTTCGTAAAAAGACTTCGGCAAGAACAATAAATACCAAACAAAATAAAAGAACCTCGTTTGTTGGAAGCACATATGCAATAAAAAAGGTTAAATTTAAAATGTTTTTGGGACTTTCATTACCCTAATTTACTTAAATCACAATTATTAGCCGTCTTCAGGTGAACACTGAAGCATGAAGATTGTGGACGCGATCATATGTGCAGGGTTTGAATTGATGACCACTTCTTTGAATTTTCCTTTCTGCTTTTTTAAAAGTAGCATCTTTTTGAGTATAATTTCAGCATCCTACAATTTATTATAATATTTTTGGGTTTAAGCTTGATCATGGCACAAAACTTTTCAGTGTCTGCTCGTGTTGTCTATGTCCAGTATTCTGTGACCGGTACTTTCATGAGATTTTATAGTTTAAATTCTTCTATTAGTCTTTCCGGTTTTAACTTTGTTCTTTCCAACTTTCTACTCCTATGATAGCGTTGTAAAGGTCAGGTTGAGTATTTATCTGCAGACGGTTGTAGATACTTACTAGCTAAAACGTTGTTTTTTTAAATAATTTGAGACATAAAAGCCCAAAAGCAGTCTTTTATTTAAACATAGATTTATTTTGCGTATATTTTTTTCTTTTTAGAAAATTAAGCAATACCGGTGGTCGATATTTAATAACGTCGCTTGGATTGTATTAACCGTAATAAACTACTAAATTATTTTCTTTATTTACTAGCAGTGTCATCAAAATATGACAGTATTTATTTATATTGGGCAGAGAATTGTTTTAAAGCAAAAACTGATAATTTTAAACATATTAGCTACACCACTAGCCCGTAATAATTACATAAGTTAATCATCAGAAGGTGTCTTGTGGTCAATGTTCTAACTAAACCAAATTTTATTCAAATAAAAAAAAAAACGATGTAAAAATAAAAAGAAAGTACCAACTCTAAAATTTTTCTTTCACACCCTGTATTTTAAAAATAGAGGGGTTTGGGATCTATGTTTATATAACATTTATCTCTTATTTTTGGCCAAGAAATCTCCCATTTAGTGATGGCTTTTTTGATTCACCCTGTATTTAATAGGGCAGAACCTTGCATGATCTGCGTTTAATAATGTTCTTTTTAAAATTTTCTTTATTTTTTATCTTTATGATTTCTACATACAGTTAAAAATTAACAATTTAAAATGTACACGGTATTTAGAGCACAAAGATTAGAATACATATGAATAAAATTTAGGAATAATTTGTTTAGGGAAACAAGAGCTTTATTAGCTTAGATTAAAAAAAATAAAATATACACAAAATTGTACCGAAAAATCAAAACGGCACAAAACCGAACAAATTCCTTTAAATATTTTTTTGTTAAAATGTTTAATAAATATCTTTTTTATTTAACGGATGTAGACAGAAGAAAAATATTTAACTATTAAATAATGCTATTAAATGGTTCAGAATATTGGCGCCGGATTCTATACATCTAAAGGTGGCTCAGACCAAACGCGCCGCACCGCGCCGCGCGGTTCAAGTCGGCTCAGCGCGACGCAGCGCTGTGGGTCTGTACGATAACCTGCGCTGATTCGCGCCGTTTTGCGTTACCCTGTACAAGAACGAACACGATTCGGCAAGTGTCTGTATCAAAGAAAAGCAAATGTTTCTGCGCGTTTCATTTGGACAGGAAAACATTTACGCTGTCCATTTGATTGTTTTTAAGTTTCGAGGTGAATTTAAAAACGAGTGCTACATTTGTATGGACCCACGAGGCTATTAAAAAATTGAGTGAACTCTATCGTCAAAAACCGAAATTGTGGGATCCCAAAAGTAATAACTATCACATAAAAAATAAAAAGCATGATGCTTGGACTATCATTTCTTTGAAAATGGAAATTGATATCGACGCTGTAAAATCGAAAATTACTTCTTTATTGTCTTCGTCTTGTCACCAATGCCGACGTTGTTTTTGTCATCTTCTTTTATTTAAATTATTGATAATAATGACAGCAGCAGCAATTTTAACTTTTTGGGAATTCTTAATATCTATTATATCAAATCGCGCGCGCGCCAGTTGGAGCAATGGCGATTTTTCTTTGAGGTGTTCTGCGCCGCTCTGCGACGAAACTACGGAAGCCGCGCTGTTTGGCGCGGTGTTTTTTGGCACAGATCAGCGCAGAGCGGAGCAGCGCGTTTGGTCTGGAGCCACCAAAGTGGCCGGTACTTGATTTAAAAAGCTAATTTTTGACATACTTAATTAAAGAAAACATAAATGGTTTTTAAATATATACCAAAAGTATTAAAAAGAATTTAAACGATTATTTTAAAATTTAAATTCATATTTCTTTGAATATAATTGTTTTGTAACATGGCAACCTTAAAAGTAAGTCCCTTGTCATTTCTGAATTTTACCTCGTTAGAAGGCCTGAGACGAGACGAGACGAGAGAAAGCCCTTCTCTTGGGGAAAATATTTCGTGACTTTCGAATTCTTTCGGTCTTACGATTAGGGATTGTTCTTTGCAATTGCAAAAATATAATGTAGTTATTTTGAAAATAATGTAGTGTTATTAAAATTGAAAATGTACGAAGCATGTATAATTTAGGATCATCATATGAAATAATATTTCACACAAAAAATAGTTCTATTTTTTATTATACTGGGTGCATTTGTTAAGCATTTTGTGGGGTCATCTTACTAGAAAGTATAGAAAAATTAGTATAAATGTAAAATCTGTTAAGCTTAATGTGTGCTAACTCTAAAAATATTTCTTATCTACAAAATTAGGCAAATTATTAAAAATAATCAATACAGGGTGTTCAAAAAATGCACGGTCTAATTTTAGGAGCTGATTCTTCATTAAAAAATATTTAAAAGTTTCTATAAATATGGATTCGAAAATACATAGTTTCAGATACAGAGTGTTAAACTTAAAAAAAAGTTTCCTGTAATTATCTTAAATACCCTATAGCCGATTTTCTTGAAACTTGTGAGTATTATTTCTATTAATAGGAGCCTAATTTAGGCCTAATTAAATTAAAGTTATTAAGTCCAGTGGCGTCTCTGGGGACACTACACAGCAGCTTAAAATACAACTTTTTTGTTTTTTGATATTTTTTCCTATCTTGTTTGTTTTCGAAAAAAATAATTAAAACCAATTTATTGCAAATCTCTGGAACCCATTAAAAAAACTTTAAGAAATTTAATATTAATTTGCAACTAAAGTTAACCGTAAATGAAGTCTTGGAGACTTGCAATAAATTGGCTTTAGTTTTGTTACTCAACAACAAAGCAAGATAAAAAAAAAATATTGGAGAAGCCAGTGGCGTACATTTTTTTTTTCACAACTATTTTCACCACTGGACTTGATAATTTTAATTAAATTGGGCCTAATTTGGGCCTTATTACTAAAAATAACAGTGAAAAAATTCAAAACAATCGGTTACAAGGTATTTAAGATTATTACAAAAAGCCTTTTTTTATGCTTAACACCATATAAAAAAAATAAAAATTTTTAATAAATTTTAATGAGGAATCACCTCCTAAAATTTGGACGTACATTTTTTGAACACCAATATTTATATATTTAAGATGCATATTTTTGTTTTTTTTAACCTTTAAATTTAAATAACGGGAGGGTGCGTAATTCAAGTTTTTCCTTTTTAGATTTAAAAATTATGGTGTTAAAATATAATACAAAAAAAGTCTTAGAGTTTTTAATCTAAGAATTGCTAAGATTTAGTTCGAATTTACCGTCGGTGCCTTAAGTGATGTAGGAGGCAGTTTATTAATACGAGGCCTATAGATTTAAAAAATTGTAAAAAGAAAGAAAATACTTCTGCAGGTCCGAGTTTTACCAGTTTAAACATCTCAGGGATAAAGAAGCGGACAAGGTGGGAAGTTCGAGTCGTCCAAAGATAAACTGTAAGTACACTTATGAAAGTAACGCTTCGTGCAGTTTAATTGGGAGCTACAACCGTGGAAATACCTATAAACGAAAAACAACTTTTCTGCAGCTGGTTGGTGGGCAAGAAAAGAAAAATCTATGGGAAGAACTGGGACATTAAAAAGACAAACAACACTATTTTGAATAAAATCAAAAGTTTTAAGTGTAGTGGCAAAGGCCATTCTTTAAAAATAAAAGTAATTTTTCACACAGAATTTAATTTTTAAACATACAGAGTGTATAGGTCAGAAGGTGAAAAATAGTTTCTGGCTCGAAGGAAAAATGTATGTATTTCGTTAAATCATATTTTTTAACGACAGCAATGTGACGAGGTGAGAGAAGATAGGTAAGAGTGTTCTTTTAAGCGAAAAAAAGGCGTTATTCCTCTTTAAATTACGTTATTGTGACCTGTTACTTTAAAATAAGTAAATATAATAGAACGTACTTACCCTGACACAATAATAGGCACGTCGATAATATTATAACTAAATAGTCCATTGTTGGACCTAAAGAAAAGTACTTTAACCGACTGATTTTACAGTGTTTTAGCTTGACTGACATTAACAATGTGCTTATCAGCGTTATTTATTTACTCGTCCCTTCTAAGGGTGTTGAGAATATTATAAAATCTTATCGGCCCGAGCGCAAATATTGGGTCTAATTTACTGATTTCGATTTTTGGTTTACTTTTAGACCCAGCCTCCAGTCATTTCGTGACCTAGTTCGAAAAAGCTTTTTTAATTAAAAACACAACGAAAAAATACGAACCAAGTGCCCACATTCAAAAACGCGACTGAACTGCGCCTTATTGAAAATATTTAAATGTTTGGAATACTAACACAAATTTTACAATTCATGAGATTTTAATTTTGTACCTTGGAAACCGTTTTACATGAAAACGCCATAATATTTAGTGCGCCATGTTTACCCTTTATGTAAAATTATATCTACATGGGTGATTTCTTAAAAACTCATTAAAATATACAACGTGTCACAAATTGGTATGTTATGTATTGGAATCTCGAAAACGTTTGAAAAAAGATTAACTGAAGACAGTTTTGTACAATGTCGTCAGTAATTTAATAATTACACTTGCAGTGCGATTTTAGCTCTTCGGTTTTTGAGAGATTTTGAAAAAACGAAAATGGTGCATTTATAAAAAAACTTTTTTATTTTTAATTTTATCAAAAAAGGTACTCTTGAAAAAAAATTTTGCTACTTCTTGAAGTAAGATTGGTATAGAAACATTTAACAAATTTTATACGCGGTGTTCAGAAAATTGAAAAAACTTTAAATGGTTTAGAGTAAAGTGCATTTATTTGAGAAGATATGGAAATAAGGTACTAGGAAAATTGTTCAATCGTAAAAGACAGTTCCTAATACCAATTTTCGAAAAAATCGGTATACTTTTATTAATTTGTGATGAAAATTATTTTAATATTAATTAACTAATTCCATATTAACAACTCATTTTTGTAGTAGTAGGCGTTGATAGTGACAAGCTTTATTGACATTTCGCTTTTATAATTCATTAGCCGTGGTATCGTCAGCCTTAAATGCTTACTTTACAGCAAAAAAAAAATGATAAAATTGATATTAAAAACTTAAACAAAAAAATAAAAGTAGGCCAATTTTTTCTAAAATTGGTATTAGGGACTTTACTTTTGGACCATTTTAGGTTTTTCCAATTTTCTGAACACCGCGTATAAAATATGTTAAATGTTTCTATCCCAATCTAACTTTAAGAAGTAGCAAAATTTTTTATCAAGAGTAACTTTTTTCGATAAAATCAAAAATAAAAAGTTTTTCCTATTCACATTTTCCGTAAATACAAATGTACTATATATATATATTCCATTATTAGATAGAGATCATAATCATGTTTATATATATATATATATATATATAATATATATTATATATATATATATATATATATATATATATATATATATATATATATATATATATATATATATATATATATATATATATATATATATATATATATATATATATATATATATATATATATATATATATATATGTGTATAAATATAAATATAAATATATCTCACTTTTAATTTAAATTTATACTTTAAAATAAAAAGAATATAATAATTTTTTTTTTAAGTTAAACCAACCTATTTAAAGAGTCGCCATTAACTATTTAAGCTTAAATACAGGGCATTGGAACGAGTAAGGTATCACGTCTAGGGTTTTTTTTTCATTTGTGATAAAAAGTAATTAGTTTAAATTTAACATTATATAATAAGTGCTTATAAAGTAATTTTCAGTGACAAAAAAATCTAAGTTATGAATACAGGATGTCGCAATAATCATCAATTTCCTAAATGTTTATTTTTTTTGCAAATTAATTCATTTTTCCTATAGACAGTATCATCTTCTGCAATACTTTTAATTGCCTAACTAGTCAGTTTTAATTATAAATAATATAAAGGAACTGAAAATATTTCTAGATATTTTCTATATGAGTATAAAGTAATGTCGGGTGATATGTTCACGTATTGTGATCAAACTTTGTACATGAATATTTCGAATACTAAAAAAGAAAAAAAAAACAACATCAGTACCCAGTTTTAACCAATACCAACCAATCTGCAATATTTAACAGAAAATTGATAAAAGACAACTTGGCCATTTTACATCGTAAGAAGGTGATACAATTTATTTTGTAACAAAACTGCTATCAAACTTATTTTTAGTAAAGTCCAATATTTATTTGGGACTAAGAAAATTCTTTTAAAGTCATACGTGATAAAAATCTTTAAATTATTTCACACACTTAAAAACAATATTTCACAATTAAACAATTTATTATTTTTTTGGGAAAAATGGCAATAACAACTTTCTTGGACCTAAATTAAGTATTTTTTTTTTACTTTCCTTAAATTTTATTTTAAAACGGCTTTATGTTTACTGTTAAGGGGGGGGGTAAAGTTTAAGGCTTTTTTTATTATTTTTTTTTATTTTATATTTTAAATATATTGCATCTTAAGAATATTGTATTAAATTTTAAGGTCAATGGGAGCAAAATTGACGGATTTATGACAGTTTTAATGACTCCAACTTAGTTTTGCGCACCTTAAAGTCGGTGGAACCGGTGGTTCCGAACGTGTACACATATTCTACATGCAAATTACTATCAAGTGGCGTCGAGTTTTTTTTTATTTTTTAATTAAAATCAATCTTACAATAAAAAATGGGGATTTTATTGTCAAAAAATCGACATTTCAACTTCAAAATGATGCAAAAAATTAAAAAATTGATAAAAAAAAAAAGTGGGCGTCAATTGAGAAAAAATAACTAAAAAAATAATTTGTTTTTTTGATTTCAAATAATCCTGTGCTGAAAAATCGCGATCACCGCAAAAAAGTGTTTTTTGAGGCAGCAGCGGAGAACTGCAATAAATTTGTTATTTCTTTATATTTTTTTACCAAATTTTTTAAAAATATTCTTTAAATGTATTATAATACACTAATTTGCAGAAAAAATCTATAACAATATGTTATTAAAAAATTAAAATAGGACTTTTTTTGACCGAACAAACTTTAGGCCCCCCCCGTTAAGTGTGTGAATGCGTAATTTTACTCTTTCAAATCAAACTTGATTTTTGAGATTTGTCGAGTGCATTAGTGCAGATTTTATTTTTATATAAAATAAATTTAAACGAATTATTTTAATGGAATTGGACCGAACCATTTTGTTATATATTTTCTCAAAGGCGGCAACTGACTTGCAACCGAACGTTGTAATGTAATGCTCGCTTCGAGCATTACATTGCAGCAACCCGTTCAGTTCATTACCACATCGTAGCGAATATTCGCGTTTGAATGCTCGGTTTACGCGTGATCCACTATTCGTCTTCACAGTGTCGTCGAAAATGTCAGACATGGAGGTCGCGTTTGCATTTCTGCTAGTACGCTATTGTTATTTAAAGACGAAAAAAAGAAAAAAACGCGTTTGGGTAACGAATTTGTACAGAAGCAGACAACAAAACGGTGGACAGATTTTATTAAGCATTCTTCTACATATATCCCCTTTTTATCTGCCAGTTCCTTCCATGCGGCATTTTTTTTAAATTTATTAAAATAATCCTTATGACGAGGATCCCAAATATTTGCTTTTTCTCTATATTGGTCAATAAAAAGCAGGGTTTTGTCAGGATCCCACTGCATCCTGATTCGCACAAAATGCAAAACCTCAGAAAGTGAATTTTATTTAAATAACAAAATAGGAAAAAACCACGACTTTCCATACGCTCGCAACGAACAAACTGATTTACTGATTGACTAGCGCCGAACACTTCAAAGGGATTCGCGAAAAAACCGACAACCCGGTGGAGCAGCGGCGAGCGCGAGCAGCTCGCCGCGAACGGCGCAATTTTCTGTATTCACTGCGTGAATGTTCGATGTGTAACATAATACATTACAACGTTTAGTTACAAGTCAGTCGCCCTCTTTTATACTAAGTTGTGTAAAAAATTTAATAGGTACCATTTGTATAAAACAGTAGTATGAATATCCAAAATAAACAGTTCTTAGTTATTAAGTTGCTGAGTATATACATTTTTTTACTAAAAATGTAAATACATCTTTTTAGAAACTTCAAAGCCGAAATTCACAAAAACTTACCTTCCCCTTAACTACAACTCTGTTAATGAAATTTAGTAGGTACTGTTTATATACAACATTAGCATCAAAGAGGAAAATAAATAAACAGTTCTAAAATTTCAGGTTACTAAATATATAAGAAAATCTCAATTTGAAGAAAAAAGGCCAAAGAAAAACCATGTGGCACAATGGCAAAAGAAAAATACAATAAGGTAAGGGTCTCAAGTTTCTGTGAAGTATATCGTGTGACCTTTTCCAATATAAGAATCGAAGTGTGTAAATAAAAAACGGAGAAGTATCAATCGCAAAAAACTGGATTAAAACACAATATTTTTATATGGGTATATTAACCTTGACGACCATCTAACTTTATTTTTTGTAGTAAAGCAATACAAGGTGGTTAAACGAAAACAAGCGAAGATCTTTTTTTGAGTATTTCTCTTTTTTTTTTTGAGAACAACGCTTATACCCGTATACCTACCAGGGCGAATTCCACCCCCGAAGTCTTAAATAGAAGAGGGGGTCTAGTTGTACCTTGTTTGAAAGCTCTTTCGATTCTCTTTATATACATACCTACATTAAGCTGTTTCGATTCAGTGCTTTTCGAAATAGAGAGTGTCCGAAGAAAAGCAAAATTTTTGGTGCTTAAAAGGGTTTTTAAATAACAACGATCGGACTTGTAAACTTTTATTTCAAATGAAAAACATTTTACGCTAAGGCGTGGTCCCTAACTGCAACGCTTTGACAATGGTGCGTTCCACCCCTAAAATATAGGAAGAAAAGAGTAACACTTCGTTTTAAAGTTTTTTTTCTCTTCACGGACATACCTACATAAGCTCATTATCTGCAGCGGTTTTCGATATACAGGATGCCTATGCTAAAATAAATATAAAATTCTTGTTTTACTTTTAATTTATTAAATTGTCTTTTCAACATTAGGGTGCATTTAACAGGGTAAATTATTTTCCAATAATTGATTTACTATAGGCGACACTATAGGTAGCTGATCTTTAAACCAATTTATTATTAATGGAGATAAATGGTATCGCCTCCTTGATCGCCAGATCTTTCACGACTGGATTTTTTTTGTAGGGTCACATAAAAAAAGTATATGCTATTTAACCAGAGTCTTATATAAGCGAACGCATCAATTTTGAATGTAATCAAATTACTCCTGAAATGCTCCGGAATGTGCGAGAAAGATTCGATCTTTATTACTGCAGGGAAGCTAATGGTAGCCATTTTTAACATCTTTTAACTTGACAGTCTGGTTTTAGTGTAGTAGCAAGAGTAGATTATTTACTTTAAGTTTTACTTTTGTAAATAAAAGTTTATTGTTAAAAGAAATTTAAATTCAGTAGAATCACACTGTATATCGAAAATTGCTGTACCAAATGAGCTAAAATGAGTATGTCCGTGAGGAAAAATAAGAGAAAAACCGAGGTACTACTTGGCCCCCTTTCCTTCTAAGATTTTAGGGGTGGAATTCACCCTTCTCAAGGTGTTGCAAGCGTAAAAATGTTTCTGCTTTGAAATAAAAGTACATGAGTCTGATCGTTGTTAATTAGAAATCATTTTAAGCACCAAAAAATTGAATATTTTGCTTTTCTTTGGACACTCTCCATTTTGAAATACAACTAAAACTAACCAAAACGGCTTAATGTAGGCATGTCCAGGGTGTCCTCAATTCGATTCTCATCATTAAAATCTACGAAACTTGAAGAGATATGAGGTCAATTAAATGGCTGCCAAGTTGAGCAATTTGGTGCTGAACAAAATGCAACTTTAAATTTCAATAACACTAAAATCTTGGACTTCCATTGTCTGTATTTGTTAATTAATACACAACGTTTCGGATAGTGATGTATCTCCAACCGTTTTCAAGTGATAACTAAAACTATTTTTAAAAGCTACGACCTTATATACTCCGTTGTTCACCGAAGCTTGACCGACTTGTCACGGTTCAGCAACGGCAGCCAAATATTCGGAATGTCTACACTAGGTTTGTTAAATACATTTTGGTTGTTTGCAATTATTACAGCTTCTTTAAATTTTCTTTTCTTCCGGTGGGGTTCTTTATGAATAATTTTTGCTTCCGAACATTGTATACGGTGTTGTTTTGGCCATGCGTGTTCGGCAATCCCTGATTTCGACGTTTTACCTTGTTCTCGTTCCGTATGTTTTTTGTGTTCTTTAACTCTAATTTCTAGTGGTCTTTTTGTTTCCCCGATGTATACTTCACTACATTCACAGGGAATTTGGTAGATACAGTCATTTTTTGAAACATTGGCATTGTTGTCCGGTCTCGTCTTGGTAAGAATACTTCTCAGAGTGGTTTGGGATTTAAATGCTGTTTTAATATTATACCTATTCGCTATTCCGCGGATCTTTTCTGAAGTTCCTTTAATATACGAAATAGTCATAAATATTTGGTCCTGTGAAGTCTTGTTCAAAGCAGAGTTTTTTGTCTTATCTTTATATTTATCGATTGTTTCCTTAACCAATCTCTTGCTGTAGCCGTTTTGCTTGAGATCCCTAGTTATATTACTTATTTCGGCTTGCAGAGATTCCTTACTTTTTACATAAGGTCACTGCGCGGTTATATAGAGTACGTATGACTCCTTGCTTTGTTTCGTAGGTTTTCTGTATACCGAGGTTTGTATATGTCCATTATTTGGTTTGACTAAAACGTCGAGAAAAGGTGGAGCCAAATTTTGTTCCTTCTCCATTGTGAATTTGACACAGGGTCGAAGACAATTTAGATGTTTTAAGAAACCTTCAAGTTCTTCGTCATTACCTGCCCATACAATAAAAGTATCGTCAATATATCGTAGCCAAATTTTGGTATGATTAGTGCGGTATTAATTGCGTCTTCCTCAAACCATTCCATATAAATATTTGCTACCACTGGAGAGAGCGATGAACCCATGTGAAGTCCATCGTCCTGCGCATAGCACTTATCTTTCACTTGAAAGTAAGAACTACGGAGGCACAGATTCAACAACTCCATCACTCCATCCACCGGCAGGGTGGTGCGTTCTACTAAGGTATCATCTTCGTTGAGCTTGGCCCGAATGATGCTTAAAGATTCTTCTACTGATACATTGGTATATAGACTTTCTACAACGGATAGTATATAAGGTCGTAGCTTTTAAGAATAGTTTTAGTTATCACTTGAAAACGGTTGGAGATACATCACTAACCGAAACGTTGTGTATCAATTAACAAATAAAGACAATGGAAGTCCAAGATTTTAGTGTTATTGAAACCATAACATTGTCTAACACTTTTAAAGAAACTTGGAAAAAACCGAATATTCGCCATTTTATTTTTATTTTTTTATGACTCTATTGAAATAGATATAGCCAAATAAATTTAACATTTTTATTGCCACTTTCTCTGTTTTACAAGACAGTGTTATTAGATTTACACACCGACGTTTTGTCTTTGAGCTGCCATCATCAACTTTGTTTTTTTTTAATACGGCCCTGGATTTTTTATTACATATTTTAAGAGCTTCTAAGGTCCCAAAATCAATGATGTATCGCACTTATTCGAAACATTCATATTAATGGCAATTTCCATAAGAAACTTTGTGTAAGAGAGAAACGGACAATATGTTTTTGGTAGGAAAACATATAAATTATTTTTTCAAATAAGTGTGATACAACTTTGGTTTTGGGATCTAAAAAGCTCTTAAAATACGTAATAAAAAATCCAGGGCCGTATTTAAAAAACAAAGTTGATGATAGCAGCTTGAAGACAAAACTTCGGTGTGTAAATGTAATAACACTGTCTTGTAGAACAGAAAAAGTAGCAATGAAAATGTAAAATTTATTTTGTTATATCTATTTAATTAAATAGAGTTATAAAAAAATAAAAATGAAACCGCGAATATTCAGTTTTTTTCAAAAATCTTTGGAAGTATTTAAAATTTTTAAACTTTTAAGGTGGCATTTTGATTAGCACCAAATTGCGCAATTTTGCCTCTATTTAATCGACCTCGTATCTTTTTAAGTTTCCGAGACCCCAATGATCAGAATCGAATTTGGGACACCCTGTACAGGGTTTTTCTTATAATTTAGCATGCTTTTAAAATTATTATTTGAAGAAATCAAAAAAGTGGTTTATACAAAAGTTTTAGGATTTTTTATGAAGATTTTGGATATTACATTAAGAAAAACAACTGACTATCGGAAAATAGAAAAATCTGAAAATACAAAATCTTCGCGTTCTCTTCTTTTTAAAAATATTTGTTTATTTTTGAATAAGCAGTTTTGTTACAATTTGAGTTTAAATTTTCAATTTATATGCAATAGAGCACCTCTTCTTAGGTCTAGTAAGCCGTGAAAGCCAAACTGAACTTCTAAGTTGGACCTGGCTTCGCCACGAATGACGACATATAACAAAACAAATGAATTAACGCATTTTGCCTACTACTACTATAATAACGTGTATGCACTTGTGTTGTTTATATTATATAGTTCATTTGTTTTGTTACCTGTCGTCATCCTGGGCCAAGCAGGATCCACCTTAGAAGTTCTGTTTGGCTTTTACAGCCTACTAGACCTAGGGAGGGTTGCTCTAATGCATATAAAATGAAAATTTACACGAATTGTTACGAAACTGCTTATCCAAACATAGACATGTTACATATTTTTAATAGGGGAAAACGCGAAAATTTTATAATTTTAATAAAATACAGGGTGTTCCATTAAAAAAAATATTAATTTTGATTTTTTCATTTTTCTACGTCAGTTGTTTTTCTAAATGTCAAATCTAAAATTTTTATTAAAAGTCCTAAAACTTTTGTATAAACCAATTTTTTGTATTCCTTTAAATAAAACCTTTAAAAAAATTATCAAATTATAAGCAAAAACCCTGTATATGAAGGAAATCAAAAAAGCTTTCAAACCAGGTACAGCTCGATCACCCTTTTATTTAAGATTTCAGGGGTAGAATTCGCCAGGCGGGTTGCGGATAGAGGTTGCTGCATATGCTTAAAAAAATTTCCCCTCAAAAAGAGGTGAACGGACCCTAGCGTTTTTCTTAAAAAAGATGAAAAGTACTCAAAATGGACCTTCGCTCGTTTTCGTTTAGCCACCCCTATTTAAAATAGGATTAAAAATAATAACTTTTACAAAATATTATATTAGGTAACAAAGAAAGGTATACCCCTAGTGTTTTAATAATATTTTGCAACCATATTTATTTTTAGCTCAGTAATAAATAATTAAATTTTTTACCTAGAGTGCGAAGGTTTGATCAGATTTGTCAGCTAAGTGGCTCTTCTGTGGTATCAGAAACAAAACCATTTCATTTGTTGTGATAATAGGCCTCTTGCACTTATTTTTTTTATTAGCTAAAAATAACTCTTTTTACCTAAATAACGCTTCTGTAAAATATTTCTTTTATATGAAATTTTGCAACAGAATTACAAACATTTAAAATTCAAATATAAAATTTTCCCCTGATCGTCAGAGGCGACCGGGGCTAAGTTCAAATAATACATTTCACATGAAAGCGAAGTAAATAAAATACTAATCAGAGCCAATCCAGATATTGAGACACTTATGATTTTTAATCGGTGGATAAGTGCCTTTTTTTTAATTAAAAAGAATACTACAATCTGTTCATTGTTGTTTGACAAAAACACAAAAAGTCAGTAACTATGGTTAGAACAAATAAAAATGTAATGCATTGGTTAAAAAAGAGGTTTTCTCAAACGCTACTGAACAGTTTTTAGTGGTTCAAGGTAATTGATTTCCAACATTGTATTATTAAATAATGAATATTTAAAAATAAAAGGTGTTTTAAAAAAGGGAGAAAAGTATTACACTTATATTAAACTCGTGTTTTTTTTATGACTTTTCCCTCATA
>JAHBCN010003841.1:35000-70524 GCA_019359885.1 Listronotus oregonensis
AGCGCGATCTGAAACGGAAGCAACGCCGGATCGGAGCCGGGACTTCCGGCGAGAGCCCGACGTAAAGCGATTGAAATACGGGACACGACACGGGCCTAGGTCGGCCAAACAAGAAGAAATTGGTTCGGAAGACACCGTCCCAAGTCCTGAAAGCTCTGTCAAGTAACTACACTTTTATTATTGATAAAGGTCTGTTAGTCCGTTCAGTCTTTTTCTTTTTTTTTATTTATTACCTAGGTAAGTTTTAAATGCTTAAAAAGTAATTTTAAAGTGTATGATTTTCTGCTGTAAATTAAATAATAAAGATAAAAAAGAACAAAACATTTTGTACCCAAACTACCGGGCCCGGGGTAATCTAAAAGAACGACGCCCAATTGAGGAAAGTAAATAGAGATGAAAAAGCTGGTAACCGGCTCTTATTATACTAAAAGTCTAAACTGTAAAGTTTAGACCCTGAAGTTAAGTGGTATTATTAAGTTAAGTTTAAGTAGAAATAGATAAAACGTTTTTAAACGTTTTTACGGTACCACCTTAAAATATGTATAAATAGTAAATATTTTAATCTGCAAAATATACCTACATTTAATGTTATCGAAGCAATTTGTTTGATTTAGGTTAACTTACGTTGTTGCTCCTAAAAAATAGATTCAGCAAAACAATTGGCATATAGATAAAAAGCGACTAAGTGCATTTCGTTTTAGGGCATCTAGTGCTGCTGCGTGCTCGATCACATGACCTATGTAAAGTTCTTACACTAGCACGTTACAATGACCGTAGCAAGCGTTCTATGCAAACAACTAAATTTGAGGTAAATGTATTCCCTTGTCAAATATTTAAAATGACTTTGGGTAAGATACGATTATTATTACTATAAGAATTTTTAAAGCTACTTTCACGAATATCTTATAGGACAGGAACAAACTTCACTCAGTAACATAAAGTCGTAGTATCAAATATGTATAATTAAATTTAATAACTGACATATGTACACTATTGACAGTGTCAGTCAAAAAGTAACGATATTAATGTATAAACAAACTTTGTTTTCTAAGCAAAAAGTTAAAGAAAATGCATTTGTATTTCGAGACTGTAAGATTGTTTTGTTTTCCGTTTATTATTTTATTCCCAAGTTAGGATATCCAAGTAAAATTTAAATAAAATAATTAAAATCTACTGCTAATACAGGTAATTTATAATGTATTTCTAAAAATTAAAAGGAATACCAAATATGCTACTTGGAGCACGGTAAAATTTAAAGAAAGATGGAATTGTTGATAACATTGTAATAAAAATAGACTTTTGCTTTCCTCTGAAAACTAACCAACTCCTAATAGGATGGAGAAGCGCAAGAATTTGTTTCTGTATGAATAATAATATTTTATTAATTTGACATTTCTTTTGTGCAGTATAGCAAACAAACCTTAAACATATCCAAAAGTAAATAAAGGCAACAAAACATGATGCTATCATGTAGAACTGCTTTATCTGTTGCTAATCTTATGATTTAAAATTGACAGGATATCGCGGGGCTCACAGACGCCCAAATAAATAATGTGGCCTTTGTAAAAGAGATTTTAATAATACTTTTAAATTTATGGTCGACTTACTTATTAATGTTCAAAGTAACCTTAACTTTTAAGGGTAAGTTTTGAATTACCCTATATAATGCGGACTTTTTGACGAACACTGTATATACTTGATAACTTTCAGGGATTCTAACGGTGTGAGTGAGGGTCTTGTTTGAATAACCGAGGTTGCGTTAAAGTTGGGCTCTCGCTTTGTCCTCTGCCGTCGCTGCTTGTATTCAGTCACTATGCTCAAGTATAAAAAACAACGTCTCTTATTCGGACGATTTTACATACTTTGCTAATAAAGTATTTAACAAGACACAAGTTTTATAAAAAATAATTAAATTTTTTCTTAATTTCTACACAGTGGCTTTGGTGCAATTGTTTAAAAATAAATTAATTAAATAATGTCTTTAAAATATAAACTCTAAATATGATCAGGGTATAAACAGGAGTTTTCATTTTGCAGGTTTCTTTTTCTATTGAATCAAATTGGAAGTATTTGTCAGCTTTTGATTAGATAATAAATGCAAACGATACACTTACATTAAACACCCAATAATCTAACGATTATAAGAACAGAAATCTACGGTACTATTGGGCAATTCAAAAAATTAAAGGAAAACAACAGTTATATAGTTAATAGGTAATTTATTATTTTAAAATATCGGAATTAAGTAAGTAACTAACATGCCTCACATATTTGTGCAAAAAAAATAAACCGTAAATTACATAAAACGAATTTCAAAATAAACAATTTATTCTGAGGATAAAAAGTGGCCTTTTAATTTTTTTTCAGTATTCAGTAGTGATATATAGGGTGCTTGCAAAACTATCCTAAAGTTTCTAGGGAGGAAAAAAAGAAAAAAATATTTTAAATCCATTGGCGATGATTTTTTGCTTTAGATAGCTTTTTTTATATCTTGGGACAGTCCACAAAGGCTAAGGCCTAGGTACTAACGTACCGTGGGTGTTTTAAGTGTGATAATAGGGAGTTTATTCACACGAGACTTTGGAGATTTGGGGAAAAAGGACAAACTTCTGCAGGTAGCAGGTTCGATAGTCTGGACACTCTAAGGATGAAAAAACGAAAAAAGTGGGAAGTTCGGGGCCTCTCAAGTTGGATTGTAAAAGGATGCATCTAGAATGTTATAGTAAATTCTAATTATTGAGACACATAATTGCTAATAGCAAACATTTAAACACTGCAATAATTGCCACCATGTAAAAGTATCTCATTTAAGTACTGCTTTTTACACTAATATTATTTTAATTAACTTTTTTTAAGTATGCTTTATAAAAGATATTTTCGACAAGGTTTGTTTTTTGTCATAAGTGTTTAGTGAATGTAATATCGTCCGACACACTAATCCAGATTCACGTCACGTTTACGTTACATCTATTTATCCTATTAACTCAGTTTTAATTTTATTAATTAATTTGCGAAGTTCATCACAATAGGTTTTATACAGGTGGACACCTTTAATTTTTGTATCAATGGGCGAACGAAAGGCAGACACATGTGTACCTCGAACTAATTATATACTCTACCAACTAGCTACTTGCATGAAGTACTCGGCACAGTGAGTGCCGCAACTGAGTTTGTATTTTTTTTTTAATATTAGACTGTGAGTAAATAATGGAACACGGCCTTGTTACTTGCCCAGAATGTTAAGTAAACGTGGTGACCATGATCTTGATATGGATGCCTGTGCACCAGTTAAAATAAATCGCTCCACAGCATGAAACAGCACTAGCAATAAAGTGCACATAAGTGCCTGCCTTTTACTTGGGTTAGCTCGTGAATGTTCCACGCAGGAAAGGCACGTCTGCACATTGCTCTGTGCCGAACTGCCGACACGTTCTGCGCTGTTTATCACAGTAATGTTCACAGTCTTTCGCGATTAAAACCGTCGACTGCCTTTTTATTGCACGATTATATGTGGCGCCGAGAGTAGCACAGCCACAGTCGCTATAATGGTAAACATAGTAAAGATAATGAGGCAAAAACGGTCAACTACCATCGCCGCGAACTTCCAGTCGCTAATCACTTCGGCCTCTTCATCGGCTTTTTTCATTCTGTTTGTTATAAATTGCAGTTCTTTAAGGATAAGCTGTAAATCGCGTTGACCGGTACTCGTACCGGGTATTGCCGCATCCTCGATAGTAGTTGCGTTTCGTCCGAAACTAGCACCTAAGTTCGTAGTCATTGTAGAGCTATTGCCCGACGCACCGGAAACGTTTCGTATATCATCATCAATGTCTAACACGTTAGCCAATAAACTTTTAGAAGAACGTTCCTTTAGTTCTAATTCTTTCATCCTGCTATTCATCATAATTGTCTTGCGGGTTATCTTCTTGCCTGGTCGGCTCATGCCGAGCATCCAAGGTAACCACTGTAGGAACACTGTTTTAATCTGTAAAAAAAATACCTAGATAATTTTTTATTTGGCACCACATGTAATTATAAATTACATAATTAAAAAACAAATAGTATATTACAACCTTACAAGAAATTCCTATTACATTCAGGTATCATAATTTTATTAATAAATAAAAAGTCGTGTCTGGTTCAATGGAAAGTATTAACTGTCATGTTAGCTGGGGGAATCCATATGATAAAGTAACTCTATATTGAAATAAACTTTTTTTCTTTAAAATAAGCTTTTCAAGGGTAAAAGTGGATTCCCAGAAAGACAAAAATTTCTGCAATAATAACATAATACGATCATTCATCGGTTTGAGAATAAGGACCAAGGAATAATACTTACTAAAATTCGATAGGTTTTGCAGACGTTAAGACAAAAATTAACAATAAGTAAAAACTATACAACATTGTAAAGTTTAACACTTTGGCTTATGTCTAAAGGTAAGGATGCTAATTTAATATTTTTTGTGGTTTGAATTGAGTTTTCTTGGGTGAGTTATTATGTTATAGTATTTTTAAATATTTTTAATTTTTTTTTCATTTTTAAACAATGTAAAGCATTATGTTAGCAAAGCACCTGACACACGACACACATAATAAATGGCTCAAATATGGTATTAAATTCCAAAATAAAGAAATTTGTTGTTTCATTTATAATACCTGGTAAAACCCAAATTATCATTAATACATTTTTCCAGTACGGAAATTGGCATAAGAAATAATAATTTTTCACTACAGGTTTGCATTTCCGTGTTTACTAGGTATATAATTCTGAAATAAATATTAGTTATTTGTGCAACTTACCCACTGCGGCATTTCATGAATATCAGCCGTTCGATGGTGGTAGTTTAAAACAACCACAGTTAAAACCACAGAAGAGGCAACCATAAACATAATGCAATTGAAGTATGTACCTGTAAGGTCAGTTCACTTATTATTTATAACACTACTGTGTGTCAAAAATATATACAAAAATATATTCTATACTACTAGTTAACGGTAATAACTAACTACAAAAAAATCAATACATTTTTTAATCTCATTTAAACTAAAACAAAAATAAAAGAAAAATTTTATGTACAGTCAAGCAAAACTCACTCATTTTTTGTAATGTTTTTTAGATATACACTCAATTATACATTAAAAATCTAAAAAGTTTATGTACAAGGACACACTTATCTACATATCTCTCATTCAGGCAATGTCCAGATATATATTTCTATATGAAGATTTTCTCAAATCAACGTAGCTGCTAGAATCGCGAACTTATGCTATATGTATATGTAAAGTTTTAAAATAGGGTAATTACAAAAAATATAAATGTCTACATGTAACAATTTATTTTTAAATATGTAAGTATCATATAATAAAGGATAAGGGACCCTTTATAGCTTTTTTGCTATTTTTAAATACTTCTTTTTATTTTATTTAAAATATTAAAAATAATATTAAATTTAAAAAAAAGTACATTGTATCTACAGGAAACTCTTTTTAAATAATTTTTGTAAATTGTGTACCTTAAAACTTGCACCTCACAACTTTTTTAAATGAAAATCCAAACAACTTTAAATAAAGAAAATCGGTATTATAATTTATTAAATAATTTTATTGCAACCTCTCTTGTAATTATTTTGTAGATAATTAATTCTCACAAGTGTCTGGTTAAATGCGATATTACTCTAAGAATTTTAAAACAGTAATTAAAGTATAAAGAAATCGCAACGAAAACGCTGCCATTAATCACGACATACTTTAAGGATACAGCAAGAGGTAATCACTTAGGCAAATGTCAGTGTTTAACAGATATCTTACTACTTTTTTTTTTAAATTTTGCTAATACTCATAAAGTACATAATACTTTAAAAATCACGTAAAGACGGCCAATAGACGATAGCAACCCTTCTTTATAGTTCTATGTTAGAAACCACTAGTGATAAGATCAAGTTCCATGTAAATTTACTAAAGAATATGACGAATTTCCTTTCATTTGTGAAAAATTGCCATGTCCTAAATTGTCAGTTAAGCTATATTAAAAATAAATATTTTACTAATGCCGAAATATATTAGTTACAGAATATTTTATGGTACACAGCATAACCACTGAAAAAAGAAACTGACATTTTTACAAAACACCAGAACAATAATTTATTTTAAGTTCTTACATCTCAGTTAGTGAGACATACCTAAAACCTTATGAACAAATTCAGTATAGCTTTAGTTTCCATGGGGCATATTAAACAAATTGCTAAATGAACCTTTAAATTTAATCTTTTTTTTTATAAATTATTTCATATGCTTTCAAAATTATAGCCTTTATAAAGGAAATTTGATTTTTATTTCAAAAAGCGTTAATGTCACTTATGTCAGACATCTGACTGTGATTGTCAGTTTAAAGTCAAGCAATATAAATTTGTCTCTTAAATTTACAAAAAAAAAATAAAAAAATTCTAAGGGTATGGTACTCTAAACACTTTTTCCAAAAAAAAAAAATGTGATAAGAGTGTATTTTTTATCATTCCTTCACAGCTGTTATTTTTAATTTGCATCAGGACCATGGACATAAGTATTGTTAAAATTGATTTTCAGGTTTTGAAGATAGCAGAATTAATTACAATAAGGGTTTCTTTTGAAATATCTCAATATTAGAACAAATATAAGTAAAAGAACCTTTATTATTTAAGTAAATTAAGAGTACCTTTTAGGACAGTAAAAAAAAACAGGAACTTTTTTTGATCCAGCCGACCTTTAGTATTGTTCGGTATCGACATTTCTGTCATTTACCTAAAACAAGTTTAAAATGATAAAAAACGTTAAAGTCCATTTAGTGACCTGGTGAAAGAATGTTTCAAAATATACATTTTCACATGTTTATCAGTATATATGCGTATGTACAGGGTTATCCAACGAGAACTAGACAGGCCGCTTTTTTGACTCTACATGTACTTTTATAAAAAAAAAGTGAAATAGCCATCATATATAATTTTTCCATTCGAAAATGATTAATGTAAAATAATTGAACATCAAATAAAACTGCTAGGGGTCATTTTGATATTTTTTTAAATGGAATGCCATATTTTTTATGTGATTATCCGATTCCTCGTATATCTTTTGATCTAAAATTATTTTTTTTAATTTAAAATGGTCCATTTTCTGCACGTTTAAATCGAAAAAAAAATTGTCTATCGTGTCATTAACACCTGAAATATTGATAGGGATACCTGTTCACTCTTTACCGGTAGAGTCATTCAGACAACTAAAAAATTATGTTTAAAAGTTGTTTATATTTTTTATGAATTAGGAACAAATAACGTTAAAAAATGAAATATTCATTAGGAAACCGTCTACACATTGTAAAATTATATTACAAAAGCGAAGAAAATGCCCGAGAAACGCAAAGAAGATTTTTCGGGAGTTTCCAGAGACGCATTTCAGTGGATACAATTCTTAGAATTAAGACTCTATTTGAAGAAACAAAAACATTGAAAGAAATATAAGAAGACAAAGCATAAGAAATCGAGCAATTGTTCAATATTTTAGGATAAATCCGATGAGTTCTATTTGGTATCAAACCATATTGTATCCTTCCCGTTCAGTATCTAATTCAAGAACAAAAAGAACTTCGTTTTTAATTTGTTGCTTCGATGTTGATGAGAGAGCGAGACGAGGACAACAACTTATACAATAAAATATTATGGACTGATGAAGCTTCTTTCACAACATCAGGAATATTCAACCGGAGAAATGCAAATTACTGGGCAGCAGCTAACCCTCATAAATATGAAATGATAAAGTTTTAAGGTAGGAGCTCGCTTAATGTTTGTTGTGGGATGTTAGGAAATCAAATTATTGGAACGCTATTTTATCATGGCTCTTTAACAGGCCAAAGAGACCTTCAGTTTTTTTAAAACGATATCGAGGACCTCTTGAAAGGATTGCCATTGGAAATCTACAATAATATTATTTGGCAGCAGGATGGCGCTTCACCTCATGCCGTTTGAGAAGTGGTAGTATATTTGAATGGGCGTTACAACGAGTGGATTGGCCGTAACGGAACACTTCATTAGCCACCCAATAGCCCAGATATCACACCAATGGATACATTTTTATGGGGCCATTTAAAAAACGTAGCTTATCAACGGCCCAATAGAAATATCGATGAGCTTCAGCAAAAAATTGTGAATAAAATTAACAGACTTAACCAGGATTACAATATTATAAGGGACTCTCTGGAAAGACTAAAAAGGGGGTCCTGTTTCGAAAACAACGGAGGACATATCGAACATTTATATTATTAAGATGTCTGGTGTTCTTAAGTTTAATTTATAGTTTTTTTATGGGGTATTTGTTTTATATGTTATATTGTTTTTATATTTGTTTTGTATCTATTCTACAAATAGAGTCTTAATTCTTGGAATTGTATCTATTGTATTACAATGTATAGACGGTCTTCTAATGAATATTTTATTTTTTAACGTTATTTGTTCCTAATTTATGAAAAATATAAACAACTTTTAAACTTAATTTTTTAGTTGTCTAAATGACACTACCGTTAAAGAGTGTACAGGTATCCGTATCAATATTTTAGGTGTTAATGGACCATTTTGAATAAAAAAAACATAATTTTAGATCAAAAGATATACGAGGAATCGGATAATCACATAAAAAATATGGCATTCCATTTAAAAAAATATCAAAGTGCATTGCAGTTTTATATGATGTTTAATTATTTTACATTAATCATTTTCGGATTCGGAGGGAAAAATTATATATGATGGCTATTTCACTTTTTATAAAAAAACAGGTAGAGTCAAAAAAGTGGCCTGTCTAGTACTCGTTGGATAACCCTGTACAGCGTGTCGTTATTTTGTTGCAATTGCAGGTTATCTCTGTTTCTATAAGAGAGAGAGAGAGAGAGAGAGAGAGAGAAAGAAGAAAAGGAGAGAGAGAGAGAACGGTTTTTGCATGCTGGTTCTTTTTAATAAAACAAAAGACAACATAAAAATATTTTACATGGCCCGCCTTATAATTAAATACAGCATCAAAATATTTTTATTTCTGTTTTAATTTATTTTGTAACTAGAAAAAACAAAAAATGAGTTAGGCATTTTTATATCGAATCGAGTGGTGGGGTTAGACTGTGTATCTTTCCAACCTCGTGTAAGTTTATTAAATTTCATTCTATTGTTTTTTAAAAACTTAAAATACTTTATAGTTTTTTTTTATTTTTAGCCCTTATATTGTTTTAATTTCTTTTGTTTCTCTTTTTTAAGTATTTTTTTTCCATAAAAGTTATTACCCTCATGGGATATTAGACCTTTTATTCGGCCTGGTTACCGGCGTAAATAAGGGGCATTAAATTTTATTTATGGTTCTATTAGATTGCCTAATAAAATACGTCTGGTATCTTGCCTAATAAAATACTTCTGGTATCTTTCCACGGGGCGAGAACCACTTTGGTCCACAGAAGATCCTTTGATCCACCTAGTGTTTCGCGCCACACGGTTGATTTTATGAGGAAGCATCATCATAAACACTTGTTCACGTATGGAAGCCAAAACAAAACAAGCCAAAATTAAAGTTTGCATAGTTAGCCGTGTTTTAAAAGTACTGCTCAAGTTACAAACGACTAGATTTAATGCCTTAATTGTGCCATTAAGGCACTTTATTCTTATTATCCGTAATACATTTACTAATAATATGGGGCGACCGTGCAAATGTCTAAATTTATCGGTCTGTTGCGTTGTGAAGATCTTGCATAATGTTGGTACCATAAATTTAATTTTTTAAATAATCACTCAGAAATCTGGTAATCTTTTGGGTCATCTTATAGAGCCATGGGAGCAACGACCTTAAAAACCGTTACCCAACTCTTATTTGGGCTTTGTTTTTATATCAAAAGCAAAGAGGGTCATAAAAAATATTTTTGTGTCATCTTTCGATTCTTCAAAAACCGCATGCCTCCAATAAGAACTGAGATACATTGCAATTACGGCGATATATGGACAATATATACAGGAAACATGACTAATAATAACTTTATGCACGTATCAGCTGCTTCATGTTAATTTGAGAAAATCTAAAAGGTATACTACGATCGTATCCTCCTCCAATATTTTCACAAAGCTCTAAGGCCGAGGTGGAGCAGCAGTGTAGAGACCACAATATAAAATAAAATAAGATTTAAGAGAAAAGTCGTGTCCCGACACTGCCGCAAAATATATTTTACGCAATCTATGTTATGGTTAATTTTGCATTATATTTTATTTAGGTACTTTTTTAACTTTTTTAGGTTTTGAGATGGGACAAAGCTATAGAGCAAGATTAGAGGAAACTGCAAAGCATCTATTAATGTATGAAACAACCGTTTAGTGAAAAGACGCTAACTAGCGTTTTTAAGAGGCGTTTTTAATTGGTTTAAAAGAGTGCATGATTACCTGGCGAGACGCGTGGAGATGGCGTGGTATCGACATAGTTGGCTCGATCTGCCCATCAAACATAGTGTTAAGTGCCTTAGTATTTTCCTCCACGATCGCCAATCTATGCACCACAAAACCATTACTTTAAACAAACGTACAGTTTGTATAGTTAGTTAATTTTCTTGTTTAATTATACTAGCAAAAAGTGCGCATAGCGCGTTTAGCAATAATAATTTATACTGTGTTGTAGTTAGCAGTGTGCTATTAATGGCGAATTTAGTAAATAACCTATTAAAATTTCCACTACTTTGACGAGGAGGTAACGAATTATTTAAATATATTAACAACAAAAACAAAAAACAAAAAGATAATAAGACAAATAGTACAAACAATAAAAGGAAAATGAAACATGTCAACAGCAAAACATACAGATTGATACTCCTAGTGGGACAGAGCCATTTGATACTTGGAGGTTGAGAAGGTCTTTGGCAAGAGTAGTTGGCTGAGTCAGCGAGCGCACCCTGAGATAGTTTAAGAGTCTGCATGAGCAGCAAAAACAAGATTTGCAGCTGAGCAGGCCAGCAGCCCTTCTAGGACCTTAAATTGGACCTTAAGAGCTAAAAAAGGATTTCTTGCCAATACAGAGGAAGGCCAGGCTAGATACTGGGGAGGGAGCTGGGATTATTATTAATAAATATTATTTTAGTTTATATAACATTTAGTGGTTATGTCATTTTATGCCTTAACTTATTAGCGCTTACGGTACTTGTTAGAAATATGATAATTCTTTACACAAATATCGTCAATTTTTTTATTAAAAAAATACACTTATCTGCAAGTTAGCATAGAAAGAATAACGTAAATATTTTTTTTGCACAACTTTATTAATGAAAGAATATTATTTTTAACAAAACTAATCACTAAACTTGCCCTTAGAGAGCAACTAGTAAAATATTTTTATGAATTAATTGGTAACATAAAATACTTTTGTAGCCATTCTCCATGCTAACATTTTTTTAATGTTGTTTATTTAGTTTAATATTATATACATGAAACACACCAAAAATTTAAAATCAAAGCAAAAGATTTAATTGACTATATTTTTATAAAGACTACATCATATAATAAACATAAATGTACCGGTTCTTTTCAATACAAAGCATTGTTGTAAAGTTCCTAAACTCTAGTATAGGCTTTTATCATTACCTTAACTCAGAATTATTCTTTTTAAAAAGGGTTTTAAAAGGGGGTAATAAATGGTGGAATAAAATTTAAATATATATTTTATATTAAAAAATACAAAGTAATTTTTGTGCACTAATTATTCATAAAAAAACAAAATCAAATCCAGTTTTTTTTTAATACACAATGGACAGTACAATATTGTTTAGCACAAGTTGTAGAGATCCAGGGAATTAATACGTTTTTTATTTAGTGTAATTCGTATGTGCTACAATTACAGATATTTTTTTAGTTTTTTGCCTCTATACTGAAAATTAAGAAAGTTACCTCGGTGCCTAAATGAGGTTCATGTAAGAAAAACTAATAAAACCGCAAAAAACCTTAAAAATGCATTTTTTAGAAACTTATAAGAAGGTATAAGTTGCTAAAAAATTTTCGAAGGACAATTTTCACCTTGCAGCTTAGGTCGAAAACGTGTTAGTTATGTCTGCGAAAGAAGGTTGCAGGAATACAAATGCAATTTTTTATGAGAATTTTTGAATTTTTAATTTTAATATTTGTATAATTTTAAGTGATTTTTGAATGGTTAAAATTTCATTTTTTAAAAACGGTAAAAAAAAATTGACAAAATTTGCTACAAATCGCTTTTCTCAGTTTTTACGTAAAAAGCGTTAAAAGAGATGAAAAATGCTTGTTAACATGGAATGCAACACGCTGTCGTTCAAAGTACGCCGTTTATTAATGTTGTTCTGTTCTTAAATTAATTTATTTAAGTTAACTTCCTCCTTAACTATGCAGTATTATTAATGTATATTAATGGCAATTGCAAGACCGATTTTTAATAAAATTCGCCTATATAGTCAGCTGTTGCGACTTAAAAAACCACAAAATAAGTAATAATATTAAAACATATTTTACAAACTGTATGAAAAATGAAGATAATATATTTTAATTACAGTAAAGCATTTTTTGCAGCTAGTGCAATAAATTTATAAATAAAGTTAGCAAAAGTGCCATGCTTGTGTACAAAAAAGCTATTCGCGTGTTTTCTAGGTGCGTACAACCGTAGTAATGGCGGACTTGCCCAAAATAAAATAAATTGAAAGTTTGTTTTTTAATCATTTTATTTTAAAATTAACAACACTATAATCTTTAATGATAGATATGTAGTGTCAAATCTTAGCTGCTAGAAATTGATGGATTTATGCTTAAATATCAAACAAAGATTTTAATGGTGGGTTGTGTTGCAAATACAATACGAGAATCGGGAAGAAATGTTGGGCAAATCAAAGCATCTTGGCCGGTTAATGTATGGAAATTATTTAACTTAATAAAGAGCTTGTGGATAACAAAACCAACATGCAGTCTGCTTGGCACACCTATTAAAATTAAAAATCCAAAAATTAAATTGCTTCATAAATCAACACGACTAAAGACTTGCCGGACATCTCCGTAAAGAATATTGATAAAAATCTGGAATTATTTCCTACAAGATGTAATTTATTTAGTTGTCGCTCATCTATGTGGACTTAAAAAAGTTGTATAAATAAGAAAAATATATAGAATATAATTTTTTTTTGGTGCTACAATCTTTTTTAAATATATTTTATATCTTTTAGAACTTATACGCTATTAAAAATGGATAATGTACTTTCCAACGCCAAATTAAATAATAAAAGTGTAAAGAAATATTACTGCTGCATTGTGTATACTCTAAAGAACAGTAGGTATGAAAGAAAAATGCAGTTTGTTATTGTCCAAGAAAAACTACAACAGACCTTGTTAAAATACTAAGAAGCAGAGCGTAAGAAATAAAAAACATTGGCTTCATAAATATGCTTTTGTCAGTTCAGGAACTTATACTTACTTTGCATTGTACAGAAAATAACTAAGCTTGTTTAACCTCGGTCGCAGTAGCCAACCATTCACCCGAACACAGTAAGAAAAGCACTAGTCGCAGAAAAGTATTGACGACTAGTTGTGTATACTGTAGCTGTGGCTGGGCGAAGTGCTGTTACGATGCATGCAGGGCGCGTACCCGACAATAGTCAATAAAAACAAAAGTATTAACCAACCGAGGGGTTCGCGCCCATACCGTGCCCGTCAGTATGTTAGCAAATAAAAGAAACTAAGTATTACTTGACCGAGACTCTAACCTATCAGGGGCACAGCGTCGGACGTCTGGGTGATCACGTGAGCCACCAGCAGGGAAAACACAGTCTGTGACAATAGAATGGTCACACCTGCAACAGATAGTGCGTCACGCGAGGCGTCTGACCTGTGGCCTGTGCCGCGAATATATTTACATTGCGGCCCTTCTTTCCAAGTATCCGGCTCACCCCCAATATTCTTACGAGTCAAAGAGGAAATGTTTGCGGCATCTCCGACATTATTTACCCCAAACGACATCCCCAATAACAGCACTTCGCTCAACCACGCCTTCGCCCTAAAACATTTCTTCTTTGATCGCATTTAGACAACCATTTGAAGCTGACTTGATACAAACGCGCCGCGGACACAGCAATCACATATACACAACGACAAAAAAAATCAAATCAGGCAGCACTGAGGATGTAGCCAGCACAGGCAGGTCAGACAAAACGGTTGGTACCTAACAAGGGAATGGCATCAGATACTTGGGGCAAGGTTTCAGCCACGAGGTTCAGGAACACAGTCAACGAGAGCAAGATGGTCACTCCTGCAACAGAACACATCTTGATTACGCGTAAAGGTAATATCAAGGTTAACCGCTCGAAGTGGTTAGCTAGTGTAGGTATGCAATATTTGTTCAGGTAAAAATGAAGTTGCGGCCAACTGGGGGCATATTACTTACCATTCTACTGCTGGCATCTACTCATAAAGCGGGTAATAATAAAAGCCAATAAGGAAAAGAGAGGATATAGCGGTGTGGATGCATGCTGATATATCGTAATTAGTATGCTCAATATTGCTTGGTCGCGTTAGTCAAAACGCCCTCCAAGTATCAACCGGCATTCCAGCATAGAGGACAACAGGGCGTCAAAACACACGATGCTCCCAGGAGGCCTATCATACCTATCAACGGAACTGCGTCTGACGTGGTTGGTATCTTTTCAGCTACTAGGTTCAGAAATACTGTCAATGAAAGAAGTATGGTGACACCTGAAATTAAGATTTTGAGTTTTGATCGTGTTTTGTGTCCGAAATGAGCCGTCACGTTGAGCACATTGGGGCGATGTTATAAGTTATTTATGCAACCTTATGTAATTCTAGCTGGTGTGTAATTGTATTAGGAAATGTGGTGGGTGGAATAATGGAAGGATCTTTTAAAAATTACAAATAAAATGATCATGAGGATGCCAGTGTAGAGTGTGATAATCTTTCTTAAAAAAAACACTGCGCGATGCGAATACTAGCATGGCCAGTGTATTTAAGCAGAACTCACGCAAGACAAGAAAGCAAACACTGAGTGCTCAAATGGCGTAAGGCATGTACCTAATGTTAGCTTTTCGCCTGAATCAGGCGGTAACGTGAATCCCAGTAGAGCCATTGAAGATATCAGCACGCAAGGAACTATGAGGTTAAAAAAGTAGTACAGTGTACGCCTTCTTATCTGAATTGTAAAGGTTACGTCCACATATGGTTCTGGGCAGCAAGCGTAGATTATGGTGTTCTTCTTCCCAGGCATTCCTGTGAAAAAGAATTTGTTATTATGTGTTCATTTTATAATAATTTTCTTTTAATTAGCAATTTTCAATGGCTATTTATTTGTATACAGGCTGTCTAAAAAAATCGAGTATGTCGCAAAAATATTTATTTAATAAAAAAAAATACTACTTGCAGTTACTAGAAGAAAACTAATTAAATAAAATTTTACTATTATAAGAGTTTAAATGTCTTAGATATTGTAACTTAAAAATTTTTAAACAATAATTTTAAAATGTATAGACACTTTAAACAGATTTTTTATCTTTACACATACATTTAAAAAGTTTTTCCGATTTTGACAATTAAAAGCCAAATTGTGATCTTAAACTCTCTGCGTGAAAAGAAAATAGTTTAAATCAATAACTAAGCACAAAAAGTTTGACTTCAAATTTTATGTATTGAATATTGGAATCAATGTAGCGTCTTTATTTTCTAAAGAAAGAAAAACTTTCATGTTTATAGCCAAAGGTAGTTACACGATTTTCAACCGAATCCGATATTCGAGCTTAGTCGATGACTGTCATCATAAATCCTATATTTGTATTTTTCAAAGATAAATGCGCTTTTGTAAGATAAATAATTTCTGCCGGATTTGTAAATATGCTTTAAATTAGAAAATATAAATTATACGTTTTATGAAATTCAATTAAAGCAATAATTAAATTATAAAGAATATTTTGGTCATATTTACTTTGTTAGTTAAGGGTTAGATAATATGTGTTTTCGCCACGTACCGAGGTAATTATAAAAATAATATGGATTTTAACTTGGACATCGCCCTAAACATTTACGGACAAAAAGACACGCTTTAAATCTTTATTTCTGTTGAAGCGACAAAAAAAATGAACAAAAAAATAAACACTAAATAAATGAATCAATATGGGAAAAAACCGTTTATTTTCTAGTTGATAAGTAAAAAAAGGGTAAATTTTATGTAAATATTTGACTAATTGATAAGTAAATAGTTATTTGGCGAAAAAGATAAATAAATAAGTAATTATTGTTTTATCATAAAAAATATTATGTTTTTACTAACAACCAATAAACTCAACAAAAAGAGCATTAGATCCGGAAACCCATGTGTCGGATATTTTTTGTTATGTTTGTAAATACTTAAAGATGTTTTTTTTTTAATGAAATACATAGTATCATCAGGAGAAACGTTTTAGTCTATAAGACAAACTGTAATTTAAAGCTTTTTACAACAGAATGATAAGCACTTTTACATTTTAATTTTGCGGATGGTTTCGTCTGATGACTAAATTAGTCATATCTGAAATTCTGACATGTTATTTTTTTTATTTGCCAAAATGTGTTCATTTTATTTTTAGTCACTGATTTGAAAATGGTACTTTAAAGACCCATAATTTAAAAACCTTTAGAATTAAACATATATCGGCATATATTAAAAAAAAGTCCGAAAAATATTTAAAATAAATAGTCCTTTTTTTTAAAAATAAACCCATCAAGAACTAACCAGAACTAAAACAAACAATCACTTGGCAGAATTTAAGTATACTTAAATTTAATTCGTATTTGCCTGCGATAACGTAATAATATTCACAAAATAGAGTCAGGCATGATTTTAATAAGTTTAAATCCCATTAATGTGGATTTTCTGCTATATGTAATTCAATAGATACTAACCTGGATAACACTGAATTTTAGGCTGTGAAAACCTATACTTTAAACCGTTTTAAAATATATTGTTAAGCATTATTTACCAAAAATTTTGAAACATAATATACACAAGAAACTATAAAGAAACACTTTTTTTAAGGGTACCCAACTTATCCCCACAAAAAATATTTAATAAAAAAATATTTCTAAACTTTGACTCCCTGATCTAACATTATGGCAAATTTTAAATTTCATGTCATGTAAAGTATACTGGTTTATTCACGGTATACGACACGGAATATTGTTCCTAAACTAAAAGATATTGAAAAAGTGGGATGAATATAGTCTTATTAGGGGTACATTTTAAAATTAGTTTCATAATATACAGGGTGTCCCAAAATTGCAAAACATATCAAACTTATGTTTTTTTAATGGAACACCCCACTTATTTCAATTTTGGCTTCTACGACCTAAATAAAGGTAAGTTTGATAAGATTTTCCTATACCCTAACCTTGAAGCTTTCGAAATATTTTGATTTTTGTGAAAATTCAGAAAAAAAATTTATGTTAAATTGCCAGAAAAGTATTTCCTCTTTTTTCACCACATTCATACTGGTTGTTGTCAATTGATTATGATTTAAGTTCTATTTGTCAAATTAAAGAAAAACATACAGAGCCTTTAAATATTAGAATTAAATAATTTCAGATTTTGACAGGCGATAACTTGTTTAATTTAAATGAAACACTCTGTATTTTATATCATCAATGAATGCAAAAATGGATTCTCTTTTGAACTATACTAGGTCTTCCTATACCTAACTTTTCACATTCTCATAAAAAATGGCAATTTCGGAAATGCAAAAGATTCTTTACTTTGTTTGATACTCACAGAGTAGGCTATGGAAGTTTGACAACCGCTATCGCTTGTATCCACTTGTCAGTTACTCAAAAGTGTTTGCTGGCAAAATATTGTTTGATAAATTGACTGTTTGCAGTTTTCCTTTTTTTATTTCAATAATTCAGAATAAAAGTTTCTCCAGAGAAGAACGGATCGACATGATTTTTATTCTTGGTCTCCAAAATCAGCTTGATAGCATCCCGCGTCTATGCTGAAAGGTTTCCTGACAGAAATCACACAAATAAGGCTGCTTTCAAAAGATTATTAATCTAATTCAAAGAAACTGGTAGTGTTGAGTAGTTGTACAGGAAAGACTCTTTAAGAAAACCCGTTGTCGAAAAAGAAGATACTGAATTTGCCGTATTCTCTGTAGTAGTCAAAAATCCTCATATCGGACAAAACCAAATTACTCAGAATAACATTAGCCAGGTAAGTGTTTCTAGGGTACTTGATAAGCATTATTACCATTCCTATAAGATTTAGCGTCATCAAGAATTTGTCGAAAAGGATTTTAATAAAAGAGTCCCATTTTGTATGTGGGTATTAGATAAAGTGGGAGAAAGTGAACACTTTTTTGATCATGTACTGTTTAGTGATGAATGCACTTTTCACAATAATGCACCCTTTAACAGACACAGACTCCGATTCCAATCCGCACCAGTTTAGAATAATAAATAACCAGCATAGATGGTCTGTAAATTTATGGGGTTGAGTAATGGGCCGCTATGTAATTGGCCATTATTTTTTGACAAAAATTTAAGTGGAATAACATTTCTGGACTTCGTCAAAAATGAGTTCCCGCTTTTATTGAAAGATATTCCCTTGGAGATATGAAGAATTATGTGGCTTCAAATGGATGGTGCTCCACCTTGTTTTTTCGCGGGGTTCGGCAATTTTTGAATGTCCATTCTCGAAATCGGTGGATAGGAAGAAATGGACCTACAGAGTGGCCTCCAAGATTCCCTGATTTGAGCCCTCCGGACTTTTTTTGTGGGAATACGTTAAGGATAATGTCTTCAAATCACTTTCGACAACACCAGAAAATATGAAAAAACGTATCAGAGAAGCTTTCCGTAGCGTTAGCCCAGAAATGTTAGTGAACGTGGGTCAAAATTTTGAGAAGAGAGTACATTTGTGTTTACAGTCAGATGGTCATCATTTTGAGCACTTATTGTAATTTTTTTAAATATTTATCACACTGCATTTTTTTCCATGTTAGTTTTTGTTTAAAATCTTTGTAAATTATGGAAGTTATTTATTGTGATATTGTTAATAAAATATTGTTGGACTTAAATTCATACATTATTACGGGTCTGCCGTTGTTGTGTGCTGTCGACTATCAGGCTTTTTCTATAGCCTACTCTGTGAATATCGAACTAAGTAAATAATCTTCTGCATTTCCAAAATTGCCATTATTTATGAGAATGTGAAGAGTTAGATATAGAAAGACCTAATATAGTTCAAAAGAGAATCCATTTTGCATTCATTGGTGATGTTAAATACAGTGTGTTCCATTTAAATTAAACAAGTTATCGCCTATCAAAATCCGAAATTATTTAATCTTAATATTTGAAGGCCCTGTATTTTTTTTCAATTTTGACAAATAGAACTTAAATCATAATCAATTGACAACAACCACTATAAATGTGGTGAAAAAGAGGAAATACTTTTCGAGAAATTTGACATTAAAATGTTTTCTTTATTTCAACAAAAATCAAAATATTTCAAAAGCTTCAAGGTTTACGTAAAGGAAACTCTTATCGAACTTACCTTTATTTAGGTCGTAGAAGCCAAAATTGAAATAATAAACAGGGTGTTCCATAAAAAAAAAAACATAAGTTTGATGTTTCGCAATTTTGGGACACCCTGTATATTATAAAACCAATTTTAAAATGTACCCCTAATAAGACTGTATTAATCCCAAGTAATAAACTTTTTCAATATCTTTTAGTTTAGGCACAATATTCCTTGTCGTATACCGTGAATAACCCTGAATAGTTTTTTTTTCTTGTGAGGTACGTAACCCTAAAAACACAATTTAATATGTATTGATAGCATTGTAATATTGCCTTTTATATTCGATAAGTTATTTTAATAGTTAAAAAAAGTGTAACTTTTATAGTTCATTTTTTAAAATTAAAAAATTAGTAGTGCTTTTATATTTTAAGAAAAGGCCTGTATATTTGTAATCACCTGAAAAATAAAAATCTATGTCAACGTTACTTACCAATAAGGTACCATTCTCCATTTGTTATAAAGTCAGAAAGGTCGCCCCCAGTATCCGAGTTTAAAATCAGGTCAAGCTGCATACAAAGGGAGAGCCATGTAAATTTTGCCTCAAATAGTTAAAATTAATACAAATATCGCTATAAAATTAAGACATTTCTTATGCTTTTTTAAATACCTTCTAACTTATCCATCATTCAGTAGGTTACTAATAAACACTTTAATTAATACGGGACTAGCTAAGGCTAAAGCTATGGTGTACAAAGAAATACATTATTAAAGAATGAAAGTTCTTACTACATATTTGAATATATGTGTTGTGTTTTTTTTTGTATTTTAACAAATAAAATGTGTATTTTATTTCTTGTAAAAAGCAAATAGTAACATGTCTTGCGAATCATAGACGCATACTTTATATTTTTAGCGATTTAAATTTTTGAGGACGCAAACTCATGCTATGGTAGTTAAGAGGTAAGTCAAATATACTTCTCATTTTAAAGGTGAAATAATACCCACATTTCTAAAATTAAAACAGATTTCTTTTTCTAATTAGGTAGAGTTTAAGGTGTAGTTACAAATCTAAGTTTAATAGACGTTTGAAATGCTCCGGAAGTGTAAAAAATTGCTTATTTTATGTTATATTTCTAACGGGAAATGTCGTTTCATTATTTATTTATTACTGAAAATCAGGTGTGCAAAAACATTCGCAGATTAATAAATTTTTGGTGTATATTTTAATGAAGGTTGTGAACATTGTGCTGGAAGCCCTGTCCTTATGAGATTCACTATTGTGTCGATAACCGTCTAAGATGGTTAGCAAAAGACAGATTTAGGAGTTTAACAGCTATTGCAAATTAGTGGGTTAAAAAAACATGGAAACCTTGTTTCTAAATATAAACATTTTACCGGTAAATAAGGTCTTTTGGCTTTGTTTCGTTTACTTTAAGTGTTATTCGTCAGCTCCGTTGTCATCGCTCAGAGTGGTGATGATGACAAAACAGGAACGATAAATGGAATATCATTGTTTTAAGTGATGAGTCTCGATCTGTTTAGCGATGTACGATGGACGGGCACTGGTCGGAAGGCATTTTGGAGAAAGAAAAAATAATATATAATTTTATATTAAAAGGCTCTGGCTTTATACTGTAAATGTTATGTTTTGGAGAGTCACTATATATGGTAGTTAGTTATCTGTAGTTTTCATTACAATCAATATGACGGTGCAACGATATATCCAAGAAATAATTGAACTTTATTTTTTACTTAACTTCACACGCCTAAGAGCCTATTTTCCAACAAGATCTCTTGGTGGGATAGTGGTCAGTGACGTACGCGGGCGATCCATGTTTGATTCCCGTAGAGACATATAAATGCCAACAACCTTTGCCGCGTCTAAACACCGCATCCCGTGAGTTCAGCGAAGGTAAGCGACATCGGGCACGATTACTAATTGGACGGGTGACCGCCAGTAAACACCGTGTGCCGTTGAGTGTGGTTCAAAACACACGGTAAACTGTAGGTCCCGTCTGGATGGCATTACCCAGACCCTAATAGAGGCAGTTCAGAAACAATAGTTAACTCTATAACATCCGTGGTAAAACTACTGCATTTTCTCATAGGTGCCGTGAAATGCAATATCTGCAGTTTTCGGTGCTTGAACAGCGCTGACGGACTGGGAAAATAAAAGGGGTAAACATAACCTAGAACCCACGGTACCTAGTACTTAGTCTTCCTATAAGCCTTCGTAGGCTGTCATAAAGATAAAAAAGATAATGCTGCTCGGCAAGTTGTTAAAGCTAATATGGACGAAGTTAACAATGCTCTAGGTAACCTTCTTCCTTGGCCACTTAAGTCTCCAGACTTTACCTATTGAATATGTATAAGATATTATAGGGGAAAGGGGAAGTATAAATACATCTTTAACAAAATTTAGGTAAACAATAACAGATCTTTTATTTTAGATTCTGATCACTTGCGTCTTTTGTTTATGTCTATATGTGTATAAAATTATTGCTAAATATATTAAATTTTTTTTGTGGGTTCGGTTTTTTTTGTCGTTGAGTAAGTTTATACCTTTTAAATGATCCTAAAATATTAAAAAGTCTATTATTCAATTCAAGTATAGTGTTTTTTTTACTGTTAAAATCCATACATTTTTTTAAAACAATTCTAATTTACCATGCAATGAGTTTGTGCCCACGACAACTTCTTTTAAGATGTGACTACATAATGCAAATTATCTAGTGTCTTTACATATTAAAGTATGATGTGCTTTTATTTAATTTCTACACCTGTCATTGGTAAGAATGTAAAATGGTATTATAACAAATATAAGCAGTGTGGGCCGTTTTGGTAATGCACGTATTGGGATGTGAAAAACTATGAAGGATGGAAAAACGGTTAAATAGAAAGTTTTAAAAAGAGTATTTTGTTACTAATTTAAATACGCTAGCAGCGTACCTTTAACTCTTTTGTTTTCTGAGTTATTTAAAAAAAACTGAAACGTGCCATATTTTAAAAAGCTCTGTAACTTCCTTGTTTGTAACTGTTTTCCACATCTATAAAAACATTTTCAATTATTTAAGTAAGCAAAATATTACACCTTTAAAATTCTTTTTATGAGGCACGTTGAAAACGAAATTTCGAAATTTAAATTTCATCAAAGGTTGGCAGGCCTCAAAGAGAGAGCTCAAGTTTTTTTCTAATAATACAAGTAAAAAGTACTTTTTTTTTTAATGTCGTGTTTGCGTTGCTAAATAAGAAAAACATTGTGTTTAATAATTTAAATTGTTTTAATTTCTTTGTGAACTTGCGAATGCTTTTAGTCAAAGAGTATTATTGTTTTTTGTACTTCTAGTTATAACTGTAATAAATATTCTTATAAAGTATTACAAAAAATAATATTGTTACTATGGCGATCCAAAGCCTAGTAGAAGAAAATCGGTTTTTGTGGTATTTGATAGTTTCTCTTTGAGAATACGGACTCGATGATGATTTAGATGAAATGAAACGTTAAAATCCAAAATCTGATGCAATAATTGTTTTATATAAAAAAAAGTTCCTTTGAAAATGTTTTTTACAAATATTGGAAAAAGTTAAAAAGAAGTTAGAGAGCCTTATAGAATAGTTACTTTAAAGTTATCAAATATCTCAAAACCCAAAAAAACTTAAAAGTATGCCGCCGTTGGCGTCTTTAAATTTTATTTGCGAAATTTTCTAAAATTTTGTCCATATAACCGTTTTTTTATCTATCATAGTTTCTAAGATCCCAATACATGCTCACCAAAATGGCCCACACTGTATTGGCAATTTTATAACAAGGCAAAAACCATACAAGGTAAAAAAAAACCCAAATTAAAACCAAGCAAACTTACTTTTTACTTGGAGATCAAAGTGAGAAGGAAAAAATCCCACATGCACTTTTTTTATGAAAGGTAGAAACTAGATCTATCGGTTATAAACGTATTATATGTATCTACTTATAAACATCACAAGCACTATTATTGGCCCACCGATCCGATTAAAAAACAATATAACCTAAAAAAATCTATTGCATTATTAAAACAAAAAATGATGACATACACAAGGTTATTAGGGAGTTAAAATACGTATCATATGCATACATTAAAATACCCCTTCACAGGCACAGATACCTATATAATTTATATCATTATCAAAAGCTTATTAATTTAAAGAATTTAAATTAAATTTGGTAAGACAAGTTTAAATATCAATTTATATATTACATACATGGTATAAAAACTGTTTGTTTTTAGACACCTAACATTTTTAATAAAACTTAGTTTGCTATTACTTCTGGAATTTAATCTACTGGCAATTCGACATAAATTTCGTTTTGAGAAATTGACAATGCGCATTATCAACATAACAACCATTATTCTGATGTCTGCATTTCGCATTTTATATGTACAAAGGTCATTCTATAATTAACCAGAAAGGGCTTGCTTTTATAAAATATCGTGACTAAAAATATTTTAAAATATGTGTAAATGGCCTATTAAAACACAAAAGTTGGACACGGAGTATCTGCAAAGTAACAAAAAAAAAGAAACAAAAATAGAAAAGCAAATTTTTATTAACATATAGCTGGTCGTTTTGCTCTTAAAAATGTCACTTTACATTTTTCAGTAACATTCTGAGGCAGCAGGCAAATAATGAATTTTTTTCTTATCACACAGTGAGCTATTTGAATCCTTATTACATTTTTCACCAATACCTTCTCCACATTTTTTTGCTTAAATAGCAGTCACTTTTTTTAATTTCTTAATAAAAAATTCAGGGCAAAGCTTTAGAAATTATTTGGTGCCAAATCAGGACTGTATGGCTGACCCATTTGATTTTCTGAGTGCTTAAATAGTAGGTTTTTAGAAGAAATGTGTTACAGTTGACATTATTTTGTTCAAGAATGATTCGACGGCAATAGTTTATTTTTTTTATTTTACCGAAGATTTTGGGCAAATAAATGGTTGTGTACCGTTCAGTGTACGTCTTTTAAAAACACTATTGCGATATGACCAGCTTTTCCAAAAAACTGTTGATCACTTCGAAGTGCTTCGTGAGCGAACAGCTTTTCTTGGGTTTGGTTCATCTTGAAACACCCATAGAGTCGACTGCTCTTTAGCTTCCGGCTCTTACGCAAAGGTCCATAATTCGTCACCTATTTTGTCAGATTATATGGGATAGAACGAAAACAAACCTTTTTATGGCAAAGTAATTATGCATATTTTATATATGTCTCAATCCCATAGTATATCATAACGGTTTTACAATCTAAGTTTTTGCAAAGAATTAATGTTTTTTGACACAACTGATTTGGGTAATAAATGAGGCACCCTTTTCTTAATAATCTACGTCAAAAGTCGTAATAAATCATCAAGCAAGAATGTTCATTAGTAAATTATGATTTTTCCATTTGGACACAATTTTCTGAAGAAGGTTATGGTCAAAAATGTTAAACTTTCTAGTGGAAACGTCAGATGGCATATGACAACTCTCATTGTTGTCAAGGCTTAAATATAAGTAGTTGTAAATTTTCTAGTTTCACTTAAAAAAAGAGTTTATTGTCTTATAATGATTCCAATATATTAAGAAAGCTATTTTTCACACACGAGCCATCAAGAACAACACAAATTGCATCTTTTATGCATCCCCTTTAATTTCATCTACTTTTCAAATTTTTTACACTTTCTCATAGCTAGAATTTATTAATTTTAAAACTTGCTGCCAGCAGATATATTTTTTTCCCTTCGAAACTCCTATATCTTTAAAGCTCTTTCAGATTAACCGCCTCCTATTTTATGTCAGTACTAAATTATTAACCGTACTTTTGTTTTGAATTATTTCTTAAATCGCGAATTAATTTAACATTGACCTGACCACATAATATCTCGTGACATATTTAATACAGTGCAAATCAATAAATTTTAGGTCTTAAATAGATAAGTCATTGTATCGACCACTGTCAACATGATTCGATTATTAAGCTATAAGACGAAAAGAGACAGATATCGTGGCGAAATTAAGATACTAGTTACCCGCTCGATTAACTTGGATTTAAATTATTAGGTCTAAGCGTTTATTGGTGAAAAAGGCCTATCCGGAGCAGCAGAGCGTTGCTTCTTAGGCCCCCTGCCTCGCGCCCGGGTAATGTATTCACTTCAATCACTTCCCATAACAGTGTGAGCTCCGCTTCGTCTCGGCCTGCCTGATAAGCTGGTTATTATCGCGCCATTGCCAGATTTTTTCTTTTAAGTCTTTTGAAGAGCATTGTTATTGTAGTTTTAAATGTAAATATTAGAATCTGGTAACGAATTTAAAAACGATAATTCGAAAACTGCTTTTAGCAAATTACTATTTTAGCATAATTATAAAATTTTTGACATCCTTATTTATTAATTAGGCCAGTAAAATTAAGGCGATTTAGACCCCAACCTCAAACACATTTGGGACAAGCAAATTTTTTTAGGATCTTCTCTATATACCATGGGCTTTATATAAAAAAAAATCCCCATGAATCCCAAGAGGAGAACTGGCCTATTTTGGGGTCAAATACAAAAATATTGATTTTTTTAATTTAAACCCTAATAACTTTAAAGTAGCTTAAGATTTGAAAAAAATATATAAAGACTAGAATTATCTGGGAGACAAAAAGCTACAAATCCTTCTTTTAACTTTAAAAACCCGATTAAAACAAAAAAAAGTTATTATCATCTAAGTAAAGGCTGACCTTCAATAAACATACTAAAAAAGCAGTATTTTTAGGATAAAGACGTATGAAAATAGAAAATCAAAATCATTTTATGCTTGTTAGATCCGAAAGGCTAGGAGATATCTCTTTGCAGATGTATTGTTGTAAAGAAATGCTGCCCTACTTCCCTTTGGTTGCTCATTTGGTGGAGCGATTCCGTAAGTCTATCGTGTCGTTTTTTTTTTTTGGCGTAGAACCAGATCAAACCTGTTAGGTTTCTTTGAGTATGTCACCGGGCACATGAAATCGTATTTTACGACATTTTTTTGTGGTCTCGAACTTTTTAAATTAATAAAAAGTGATTTTTTTAACTTATAAAAAAATTGTTTTTTTTTTGTTTCCACCGCCATAACTTTAAAACTATCAAAGATACCGAAATTTTTTTTGTGTCAAATTAAAGCCCACACTGTAGCGCTTTTAACCTTATAAACAGTTTGGGCACAATTCGCACTTTCATTCCTCTAAAAATCATATAAACTAAAAATAAATATTTTTGGTATTGAAATTTTCACCAATCGATAAACTTTTTTATTTTTGAAAATATTTTCATACATGCAGCGAAGAAAATATAGCCAAATAATAACAAAAGTTTTTGAAAAAAAAATTTTTTTCCTAGAGCGTATCGTTTGGCAACAGCGATTTTTTTTTTCAGACGTAAATTATTATCGGGACTCAATAGCCCCGC
Organism: Listronotus oregonensis; assembly: GCA_019359885.1. NCBI lineage: Eukaryota > Metazoa > Arthropoda > Insecta > Coleoptera > Curculionidae > Listronotus > Listronotus oregonensis. The sequence goes on from JAHBCN010003841.1 coordinate 61,979, forward strand.
ATGCGGATAGCGTGCATAGTTAAGTAATACATTAGTAGTGGTGGTTGTCGAAATTTAGAGTGTGCTGTATGTATTTAAAATTTTAAAACAATGAAGCAAATTATTTGTAAGAAAATTGTGTATGATGGATACAAATCTGTTTTACAAAGACCTAGAACAGCTATTCTCAACCGCTGGTCGGGCGACCACCATGGCACAAGTGGTCCGCGGAGAAATTTTACTAGTCCGCGGACAATTTTCGATCCGCGAAAAAAATTTACTTATTAAAAAAAACAATAATAACTAAATTTTGGTCCGCGGGCCAAAAAAGGTTGAGAAACGCTGACCTAAAATACAAGGGTTGTTATCATTACTATTAAGTGCTGAAAAAAGGCAGGGCAAAATTAAAATAAAATATCATAAAGACTGTCGTAAAACTTACACAGATTCTCAAAACTATTATCATAATTTGCAATCAGACAGTGGCGCCGCGCCGGTCCTTCAAATTATTGTGACACTAAACTTAAATGCGCTAGTTTTAATATTAGAAAAATGTGTTTTTTTGCAGCAATAGTAAAAATAAAAAGAAGAAAAATTATATAAAAAATCTGTTAAAACAAGTAATTTAAATATTATTAGGTACCTTCATATAGTATAGTTGGTACCTTTATATTAGTTTATATTTTGTACTGAAACAAAATACGAATTTCAATTTTATCCTTATAAATCCTGTTTAGGGTATTTATTTTTTTACATAGTACTGAATCTTTTTAGGTAGTAGAAAAGCTACCTATCAAAAAAGTAATAAAGCTGCCAGGAATAGAAACGACATTAATATGATATCTAAATTACGTGGCTATAAAGATTTATTTGCGTTTGATGAGAAATATCATAAATTATGTTACAGCCACTATATCTCTGAAAGAAACATAAAATCGCACAAAAATAGGAAAACGGTTTCCGAACCTACACGAAAATAGTTCGACAATATCTACCTTTTCTGCGAGTATTGGTAGTGATGTTCAGATAGATCTTTTACTTCCCAGAGAAATGTCCAAAATTTAAACTTTATTAAGAGCTGCTGCCAAAATACGTAGTGCAATGGCTTTATGTCAACCCAAAATTGAATTTCCAACATGTACTTGTGTGAAAGAAGAACTAAAATGTTGCAAGGAGTGTAAATTTCGTTCCTGCAATATCATTATTAAAGATTTTAAGGCAGAAATGGATTAAATTTACGTAAAATGCTACTAATGAAGCGCCTAAATAACTACTTATATATTTTATTACATTTTTGGGTCTGTAAAAAAAATCACCCACTGAAGTGGACGATTTTTAAATTTGCAATGTAAAATATTCTTTAAGTATTATTATTTAAGGCAAAAAAATGCGGATGATGTAGTTTTCACCAAGAAAAGCGCAATAAAAATTCTAAAAATTGGTCATTATTTGACATTTTATTTTAACTATTTACGATTTACATGTAATAAATTAATGCATCGCTTCAAGACGTTTACAGTGTTGCTAACCGGAAATATTATTAATTTATAATAAAAAACTTTGCCGTTACCATAAGGATAATTTTCAATAAATCAAAAATATTTGAATTTCAAGCCAGTTACAAATATAATTAGGGAAAATAAAAAGCCGCTTTAACTAACCAGCACTAATCATGACCGACCAGAACGGCGCATTTATAATAAAAAAATTACAATTTAACGAGGAAAACCTAACCGGAACTAACCAGAACTAGATCATAGTTTAAAAGTTGTTGTTTGTTAGTTCTGGTTAGTTTTTTATATAAAAACAACCTCAATAATACCAAATTATTACAAAAAGTCTGGCAACATTGCTTATTCAAGCATCATTCAGACATGTCAAAGAATAGCTTCGTATCATCTCTTTATATGGAAAAATAATTATATATTCCTGTTTAAAAAAGACCTTTAACGAAGCCCTAGTTTATATTTAATGTATGTACTATATTTCTCAAATTTAATTAAAAGACACAAAGCATCCGCAATTTTTTGTTGCTAAAAATGTTTAAAAAATAATGAAGTTTTGAATGTATAATCAAAAAAATAACGAATCCCGTGGGTGGTTTTCTTTACCAGCAACCAATAAAAAAATTGAATAAACCTACTTATTAGGTGGGTAATTAATAACAATGATTGATATTTTTGTATGGGTTTAAAAATCTACCCACCTGTTTCGGATATTTAAAATTTTTTCTTTTCTAAACAACTTAAGCAGCCCTTAGATCTGCGTTTAAACCTGTTGATACAACTTTAACTACCTACTACACTTCCACCGGACCGTAAGATCTTTGTAGTCGGCCGGCTCGCTAAGTCCAAGCGCGCAAAAATATGACTTTGGCCGTTAAAAAATATTACTGACTCAATACTATAAAAGGAATCTAAAAAATTTTTGTTTTAAAAACTTTTTTTAAACATTAGCTACAATTTGTACGCAGCATGTATGTATAAATTTTCAATAATAAACTTTTTTCTCGATTGCCTAAAATTACGCTACTAAAAATAACAATTTTGAGTTTCGTACTATTTTAAAAATTTAAAAAAAAATATCAGCTTCAAGTGGGACGTTGTTTGAAGCGCTATTGTGTCTACTTTAATCTAAAAAAAAATTAACTTGATAGCATGAATATTATTAAAGATAGAGCAGTGGAGAAGTTAAAATACGTGTTTTATTGAAAACCGATTTTTTTTGGGTTTTTTCGAAATAAAAAAACCCTCGACCACTAAAAAATGTCGTAAAAAGTGATTTCGTGTACACGATTACCTTATTAAAGAATCCCACTAAGTCTGGTTTGGTTCTACGCCGGTTTTTTTTTTCTCGATAACTAAGCGACTTTTCTTCCAAATTTTACTCCACTAATTTACCGTAAGCCAAGTCCCTTCACTGGTACCTACATAATATTTTAAAGTTGTACACAAATTTGATTGAAGTAATTCCCTTTACCTAACACACAAAATTCTTTTCGGAAGGAGCATATACTATCAGACGTACCGACAAGCTGTGGTGTGGTATATGGTTGGACATGAGAATTGAGCAGAAGCTCATGTGCTCTATTAAAACTGTCGGTGGTCCAACACAGGGCAGAGAACTTACACATAATGCATTTGTAAAGTGGATATCTTGTATGCCACAGTGTTCATTGATCAGTAATTGCTTGGAGAAGTTTTCTGGTGTCACGCCAACCTTTTCTAAACAACCAAATAAACTCAGAGATTCAAGAATTGATATGGATAAAAGTTGCATGAAAAAAATTGTTAGTTAATTGTCTAATATGTGTAGTAAAAAGCCAAGAAGACCGAAAAGAGTGTTTTAAATATGAGCGTTCGCAATATCCATGTTTAATTTTTGATGAAATATCTATGAGAAAAAATACAAAATCCTTGTTTTTAGAATATTTTGACAAAAAATTAGCCCCTCTTGCCAGAAGGTAAAAATATATTTGTTATACATGGAGGATTTTTACTAAGAAAAGTTGTGTGGCAGGCCTGGGCTAAATTTGAAAATAACGTTTTCTTTTTTATCTTGGGACAGTCCACGAAGGCTGTTGCCTAAGTACTAACGTACCGTGGGTGTCTACGTATTACAATATGTTAAGTATGTACAATACTATTTTGCAAACGATTGGACAGTCATCTTTAATGGGTACGCTAAATAAACTTCTACAAAATTTAGAGAGCACCTTCGAAGACTTAAATATTTTGCTGGTCAAAAAGTAAATTTTAATTTAAAAACCCTAATTAATATAAGTAATAATAATTTTTTAGGATTGTCTTTTAAATAAAGATAAATTAATAGGTTTTTTAACTAAAAAACTAGTCAATGCTGGTATTTCAGTTTTAAAAGTCGACAACGATGCAGAATATCTTATTGCGAACACTGCCACTACCTATAGCCTGGACGTAGAATCGGTTGTCACTACTGTGGGTCAAGGTACAGATTTAGTGGTTCTACTTATTGAGCAAGGCAGTACAGACAATTTTTATATGCTTAGACCTGGTGCAGCAGGAAAATCAAATGGGATAACAAATATATACGAAATAGCATAAGTTAAATCAATCAGTCGTTTCCAATATTTTGTTCCTTCACGCAATGCCCGGTTGTGACACGACATCTGCGTTTTATAAGAAAGGGGAAAAAACGCACTCTCTGTTTTAGAAAAGGAAAAAGTCCTCTCTAGTGATCCGCAGACCTCCTTGCCAAAAGGGGGGCGAAAACAAAATTCACTGGGCCGGAACCGGTCATCGGTATATCTTGTGGAACGGCCAAGCAGTTCATATCAGCTTGGACACAAAGAGAAAATCTTCGGTACTGGCACTCCTCTCTAGTGAACTCCAAATATTCAAAAGTGAATTATCGGAGCATGAAAAGTTATTGAAAGTTGGTGAAACATTTTTTTTAAGTGGTATAGTATTGTTAAAGGTAAAAACTTAAATGAGTACAGATTTCTGTAGTATAATCAGGTAATTGCTAGACAAAACGTATTGCGCACCTTTGAGTTATCGCCACTACTACCAACTACTATATAGCAGCACAGCTTCACATTAAAAGGGTTTATTTGCAGGTTCAAATGTGGCGTAAAAAATAGTTAATTCCGGAAGTCTGGGGTTGGGTAAAAGTAAGGGGTTGCAATTTCTTTTAAATTTTTTTGTGGTTTCAAACAACCCTTTACTTTTACCTAACCCCAGAAAAAAGTAAGGGGTCGTTTGGAACCACAAAAAAATTTAAAAGAAATTGCTTCAGATTTTATATTAAAATTTTTGTTTTGCCATAGCAAATTTGGCTGTTTAAAAAATTGTAGCTGCAAAAAAAATAATATTAAATGCACCAAAAGTTGCAGTGTTTGTGTCGGGCAGTATTGCGACAATGCAATGGATGTGTTGTTAGCCGAGATATTATACGCCTATTAATTTTTTTGTCCTTTTTATTTTTTTTTATTTGTTGTTTAAGTATCAATTTAAAATTAAGTTTAAATGAATCAGTTTTGACTTTCCATTAATAACAATAAAGACTGTATCTAAAAAATTATTCGGCTATTACTTTCTACTAAGATCTCCAAACTTATATATAATGTAGGTACTTCGTTTTAATACCGTTCGATAGAGAATTTAGTTTAAAAATAAAAAATCTCCTGTAATATTTTTAAAAATAAAGGAAAACTTAGAACTTGCACTTTTGGGGGCGGTTTTGGGGTAGTTCCCCTCATCGCAGGTATGGGTATTTTTATATAAATATTAAATATCTTTTCTTTAGTAGCATAATGCAGAAATTAGCTTGTCCCAAATTAGTTTGAGGTTGTCTCCCAATTTTACTGGCCCAACTGTATTTTAACAGTGACATAATTCCTAGACATCAATCCGATATTCCGAAATTTTGCTATTTTTTTGTAAAATGTTCTGTCTATCTTTTTAATTAAATTAGGAATTTAAAATTAACTAACATTAAATTTTACATAGCAATCTTTTGGTTCTCTTTTAGGACACATCACATGATATTACCCTTTTTTGTTTAAAATAATCTATATTTTATATTTTTTCAAAAGGCAAATAAGCTCTGTAATATCGCATTATACAGAGTGATTAAAAACTTATCTTTTAAAGTTGAAGAGGGTACTCAATAAAATACAATGGAACTTTAAAAAAATGTCAAAATTTGACAAATTACAAATTAAAATTGTTTTTGTAAATGAAAGCCCTAAGATATTAATTTATCTTAAGTGCAAGAAATAATATTGAATACTTTTTTCATTTTATAAAAAATAAAGTATTTTTAAACCTTTAGTCATTAAAACAAATGCTCTAAATGTTTTTTCTAAATTTTATGCAGCGTATGTGTCCTTGTATAATCCAGTTTTGGCGCAATGAGGTTGTTGTTTCTTAACGTACACTGTTAACAGCAATGTTTAATCGATTTTGCAGCTCTTTTATCTTTCTATGTCCCAATCATTTACTGGGGTAAACTCTAAAAAAGTCTTACGGGTTTAAGTCACATAAAGTGCACTCACTCCAGTTTTGGAATATACATGCGACTTCTGGATAACTTTAACACAACAAAACTAAGTGAACAGAAAGAAAACAAACTTGTAATACAATCGAAACTTAAATAACTACAGCCAAAAATAACTCCAAAACAAGCAACAGCGTAAAAATGTCTATACACCAAGTTGATTTTAAAAATTGTTCAATTTGTTTTTGTTAATATCGACTAGTTCTTTATGACTAACTGACACCTTAAATTTTGAAGGATACGTTTTTAATCCCCGTATATTTCGCAAATGCTAATTTTAATGTAAAATATTTATATAATCATTAACTTCCATGGGTATTTTTTTTTTAAAGGAGGTAAAGACACTGTAAATGTAATAAAAATACATTACTAAAAACAATGCGCTAAAACTGAAAAATATCTTTACTCCTGACGCCGAGTAGGCCACCAATAAATAATATTTACCTTTACCATTTCGATTAAAGTTCCAGACGTAAAAAAATTTTTAGTTTAATTAAAAACTGGTCTACAATAAGATTTTGTATAGAAATGTGGTGTATTTTGTTGCATTTAACTTTGTTAAAAGAGCAACCTGTCATGGTTACGTGCAAAGACAATAGGCATATTCAATAAATTAAAATGTGTAAAATGTAGAGAAATAAAATGCTTTGAAAGTAATATTAAATATAATTAATTTAATATTTACTCACAGAACTATCGAAAACAAGCGCCCTTTTTTTTTTAACTTTGATTAGTTATAAATCCTGGAAAATTTCAAACAATTAAATTTATTTTTGTACTTTTACCCATAAAAAAGTATTTATATTGGCAAACTGTTTAAAATCTAGGTCGTTCTGATTTTCTCCCTTTTTTTCTGTTCGTTTTTATAATAGGAGTTAATTTCGTTTTTAATAACTTTGGGATTTAATTTTTTGGCAACATTAGGGCATTTGACCTGTCCAAAAATTTAATGATTGCTATTTTTCTCTTTCAACGTATTTTTTAAAGTTCATTCACTTTTGATAACAAGTCCTTATTTAAGGATTTAGGTCTCTTGTTATTTTTACATTAAGTATTTTACAGTAATAAGACTGTCTAATTTTTTAAAAATACCCCCAGAATTTTTTTTTATTTCTGTTTTAGGCGTTCTTTCTAAAAAAAAAAAAAATTTTTTGAGACCAAAAAAACCAAACAAAAAAAGCTTTGGTCTTAAATACATTCTACACACCAATTTTTGCCTCAAGATTAAAAAATAAAAAGTTTAAAAATTTTTTTGTAATAAAAATATGCTAGTAGTTTTATTTTTTAGTTTTTTAAGATATTTAAAATAAGGAAAAAATTTTTTTGTTTTACAAAAGGCTGTAAGTTTTTTTAGAATAAAAAAAGTTTAAAAACTGTGTTGCTTTTTTTTTATTTTGTAAATACATTTATCTTTAAATTTTTTGGGGCCCTTTTTTGAGTTTTTTTAAATTAAAAAGGGGTTCAATTTTTTCTTTTAATATGTATTTTTTTAAAATTATATTTAAATGTAAAGTTGTTGAAGAATCAAAATTTTCACTTAAAAAAAAATAATAGCAATTTGGATTATAGTAAAGATTTGAAAAAAATTTTAAAAATAAAAAAGAAGTCTGTTTTGAAATGCGACATATTAGTTTTTTTTTTAAAATATCTCAAACAAAAAAACTAAAAACCCCGATTAAGTTAAATAGTTATTTTCTACTTTTAACCCTTTCTATTTCTTACAGAAAACCTAAATACATGCTTACCAATTTTGGGGACGCCTTTTAAATTATTTTTTAAAAAAATTTTATTTTTTAAAATTCTTTGGACAAAATCAAAGGTTGTTATATTTTTTCAAAAATATTAAATGTTTTCTAACATAACATAATTTTTAAAAAAAATTATTATGTTAATTTTAACTTTATACGTACATTGACAATATGGTTTAAACAAAGAATTAAATTATATTGCAACAAAAGAAAATGGGAGCTTTTTTAAAAAAAGCCTAAACCTTTTAAAATTTACTTTTTTTTAAAAAAAATGTTAAAATAAACCGGTTAGTGCAACAACTTAAACATTTATTTCTATAACGGTAAAATTTTTGTGGCAAGGAGGGAAAAACATTTTCCACTTATAAAATAAGAAAAAAATGATGTATAGCAAAGAATCGTACTAGAAAAATTTTTAAAAAATTAAAACAATTTACTTTTGAACAAGCTCAAATATTATAACAAAAATGATTTTAAAAAATATTCATGCATAAAAATTTTTAAAATACCATGCTAAGAAACAATTTTATTTAGATATTTTATTTATTTAAAATAAATTTTCATTTTTACTTAAATATTTTGATGTTTTTTTTAATTAATTACCAATTATGAAAGATCACCCGCCCCCCCTTTTTTTGTGGATTCATATGGGAATTTTTTGTAACAGGACCAAAAATTATTTTTTAAAAAATTTTACCAAAAAAAAATACACCTATACATTTTAACAAAATTTTTTAAGCATTTTTTTTAAAAATATAATATGTTTTAAAGAATAAACCT
>JAHBCN010003842.1:0-70380 GCA_019359885.1 Listronotus oregonensis
GTAAGACGGCGTAACACCAGTAGTAAGTTTTTTTTTGTTCGCAAAGCAATTTCTGCTCACATTTCGGGCAAATTGCCGAAATATTCTATTTCTCAATTCAGTAGTAAAAGTTCGATTTTCGCCCGCAAAGCCGCGGTCTGGAAATTTCTTTTCGCAATTCGGACGGAGTACCGAATTGTTCTCTTTTCAATTTTAATGGAAATATCAGATTACCATTGTAGTAAAAATGCTACTTTCTTATTGCTACTAAAAGATTTTTGTAGCATTTCTCTTCAGTATACAAGTAAAGGTATAAGTTCTTGTACAAAGGTACATATTGTAACTAAGTATAATTAGTCCAATAGTTTTGTGTTGAATCAAATTAAATATGTTCTAAGTAAAGTAAAGGATTAAAAAAAGTGTGATTAAGCAACTTTATCTTTCAAATCCATGTTCTACTTTAATAATCTTTAATTTATGATCAAAAAGTTTCCTCTAGTTATTTAAAAAAATGCAATGACCTTGTTTACATTTTTTATAATACTTGTAAACTTGTAAATATTAATTACGTACACTGGCAAAGGCCGTTGCTACTGTACAATTTTTAAAGTAATGTCAAATCAACCTTTTAAAACACCTAATTTTAATTAAAAAATTAGTGTGTTAATTAGGTAAGATTTTTTAATTTACAAAGTTTAAACTATTTTTTAAACTTACTTCAAATAACTTGTAACATACCATAATTTTTGTCGACGGAAATATCCCTAGTTTTAATTTTTTTGGTATTTTTACTTTTGGGTTTAACATAATCTTCAAATGATTTCTCCTTTCTAGCTATAGCACTTTGAATGATGGACCTGTCACGTTGGGTTGGCCTGCGCTTCGATGTTCTTTTTGCGTTTTGTGGTACTGCATCCGAACTGGCTTTACTCATTGGTTTACTGTTTGTGCTCCTAAAAGTAAATAATTTAAAAAAAATATTTAGTACATTTACGGCCGAGTGATGATCCCTTTGTTAAATTTAGCAATGGACTTAGCAGTTTAGAATGTTTAACAAAACGTCATTGTCAGTGTTATTCAATGATTTTAGTAGGAAAAATGTCAAAATCTGACTTTTTTGTTAAACCCAATTCTTTAAACCGTTTGTGAACTTAGCAAATTTTAAAAAAGTTTTTAAACGCGATCATCACTCGGCCGTAAAAAAAGCAAATAATAATGTAAGAGGATGGAATGAGAAGTTTCCGGCCTAACCCATAGAGAGCGCATGTTGGCGTCATACTACCGCATATTGAAATAGCCTCATGCTTTGCTAGTTTATCCTTAAAGTTTGGAGAGAGCCCGTCAAATTGGTTTACATTTTGTAGTTATGTAAAGTTTTACATTTGTCAAGCATGGAAAAATTGATATATGTGCAGTTATAAAATATTTTCATATTAAAAGTTTACCTTCTGCAGAAATTAAAGCAGAGTTAGATTCTACTTTAGGTGAGTCAGCGCCTTCATTTTTCACCGTTAAACCTTAGGCTGCAGACTTAAAACGTGGTCGCAGGAGGACTGAAGATGCCCCGCATTCCGGCAGGCCAAAAACTTCTGAAGAAATTGTGCAGAAAGTTCATAAAATCGTTTTGAATGATTGCCGAATGAAGTTGGATGAGATAGCTGAGGGTGTGGGCGTATCAACAGAGCGAACTCATCATGTTTTACCTGGAGTTTTAGAGATGAGAAAACTATTCGCTCGATAGGTGCCGCGATTGCTCACTCCAGTGCAAAAGATCATTAGCAGGACCATCTCAGAAGTGTTTAACACTGTTTAAGCATTGCCGATTTGTGAAACAATAATCAAGACAGCGGACAGCGCGGTGCATACCGATTCCAAAAAGGCAAAGGCAATTCCATCGGCAGAAAAGGTCATGGCAATAATTTTTTGGGATGCCAAAGGCATAATTTTTATAGACTATCTTGATAAAGGAAAAAGTATAAATTCTAAATATTACGCCAATATAAACAAAATATTTGTCAAATGTCAAATCTTCCAAGGTTGAATTACCATAGAGGTATTATTGATAGAGCAGGGACAACATATGGACAAGTTCTTTATTCCATGAGAAGTTCTGATGGAACGAATTAAAACGAAACGTTTTGCTATTTGTTCTGCAACTGTCAATGCTTAGCTGATTGTTGTGTTTCTCTTCCGTATTTATTTATATTTTTTGCTCAAGTATTTTATAAAAACGCTTTGATGGAATCCATTGGACTCTCTAGTGATAGTTTAAAAACGGTTTGATGAATTAGCGCTTAATGCGCTGGATCCATTGATGCAATTAAAAACTTGCCCTATGACTGCCTGTACGCGGAAACGTCCGACGGTTAGAAAGACAAAGAGAAGATCGCAGTGCCCTATTTGGAGCTTGTGTCCCGATACATAAAAAAGGCGACCCTGAAGCTCCAGAGAATTACCGTCCAATCGCGATTTTAAATATTATTTCTAAAATCTTTGAGAGATTCATGTTTGATAGCATGTTTGAATATCTCGCTAACAAGGATCTCTTAACAAATACACAATACGCCTTTTCCCGGGAGAATCGACGGAGGATCCGACTACTGACCTCTCTACATGAGGTTTATCGTAAACTGGATAAGGGAGAGTGTGTGGCCGGGATCTTCTTTGATCTTTCCAGGGCTTTTGATTGCCTAAATTACGATTTTTTAAAATATAAACTACATTCTCTGGGTTTCAGAGGCTCTAAATATGAGTGGCTGTCATCTTACTTGACTGATAGAAAAATAGCTGTAAGGGTTTTAAATAGTATTTCAAGAGGACACTTTATAGATATTGGAGTTCCGCAGGGTTCCGTACTGGGACCACTTCTGTTTATTATATATGTTAACGATTTACCCAATAATCTTATAGCAGCTAAAATAACACAGTATGCAGATGATACTTCGGTGGTGGTGTCAGCGCCGAACCCAGAGTAACTAAAAAAAATGTTGAGAAAACATTAATAGAGTTTAGGTCTTGGTGTGATTTTAATAACCTCATACTTAACGAAAATAAAACTAAATTTTTGGTGTTTTGCAATAAGAAAACGCCCGACATTCGGGAATTAGTCTGCAAGATGGATCTTATCTTGGTTCAAGTAATGAAGTTTCTGGGACTGTTGGTAAATGATGATTTGCGATGGAGTGGCCAAATAGAATGTATTGGTAAAAAAATTAATAGGGCATATTTGGTTATTTGTAAGAAGTCAATTATGGGTTGGGATTATCTTCTAAACATGTATTATAGCCTGGTGTATTGCCATATTAGTTATAATATTGTCTTGTGGGGTTCAGCAACTGATATACAAAGAATTTTTATAAATCAAAAAATTTAAAAAACATAATTATATGTACGGTACTAGAAATAAAGACAACAACGTTGTTGAAAAACACAGGACAAAAATATTTGAATTCGCACCCTCAATACAGAAGTTATTTTTCTAGGTGAAAACCGTGCGTCGGACTAAAAAAAACACAAGAAATTAAATCTGCTCAGTTTTTTAGTCCGACGTACGGTTTTCACCTAAAAAAATTAAATCTAGATATTTCTTTGAATGGTGATATTGTTTACGATATTGTTATGATCATGCAGAGAAATGGTTTTTATTTTTTTAAGCAAAAACTGTACATCGGATTAAAAAAAAATCAAGTGATCAACTTTGCTTATAAATGATTGGAAATTTCAAAAATATTTTTTATTTTAAGAGAAATCAGTTATGTACCATCAATATCTGCAAAAAGCAGGTCAAATTCGTAGAACGCCACTGGTCAAATTAAAAAAGTGGTCACTAAAAGTGCTTTCTGATCATAGTACATGTAACAAATTTATAAAAATATCTAAAGTGGCATTACTGATATTAATAATAAATTATTTATTTTTGGAAATTTTATCACCCTGTATCTCAAAACTTAGGACGTCTAGGACATACGTTCATATGAAGTTTTCTTCTTAAAATGGGCCCAAAAATTGCCCCCTAAAATATTGACATTCAATTAAAAAACACCCTGTATAAAGTAAGCGCTTGAAATAATTTGACCCCGTTTTACTGCCTCGGTATCCACCTAACTGTCAGCCCTTTTGAATTTAAACACCTTAGGGGTTCAACTTTAAGTGGCCAAAATGGTTGACATATCATCGATGACGATTTTTTTCCCAAAAATTTTGCACCTGCACCCCTTATTGCTACCCCCTGTATCCAATATGTTGTCAGCCTGCGCGGAAACATAATTAACAATACGAAATGAACATGTTTTATGGAAAAAACTTTATATTTCTGATGACGATGATTTTTCGGCTCTAGCTCTTAGATCATTATGGCAGAAACCAAAAAAAAAGAAATGAGGAAAACAATTCTTGCAAAATGGCGGTTTCTCCAAAAAGGAGGTAGGTTATTTTTCATTTATTTTTTAACTTTTCCGAATTATAAAAAATAGTAAAAATTGAAAATTTCGATTTTTTGTTGGTTGAGGGATATAAAAAGGCAAATTCTTGCTAACTTTCAAGAAACTGGGTCAATTAAAACTTGAGATTTTGTGACAAACGTTTTGAAAAAAGGAGTTTCGAAGAAAACGCGTTTAAAGTTTTAACTTTCAATTCCAGCTTCATTGCGCCGAACAATAACTTTAGCGAAAAATCCTTTTAAGTAGATATTTTTGGATATCTAAACTATAGAAATATAAAAAAATCAATTTTTTTAACTTTCTAGACCAGAATACCCCCCTAAAACAGCTCTTACCCTGTTTTTACATCCACATCAATATTGTCGATTTGAAGATTTGTATTTTCTTTCTTTGTGTTGTCAATGTTGTTATCTAAATCAGAACAATCCTCATTACTGTTAAAGATACTTTTTAAACTTTCCATCTTCTCTTCTTCTTTCTTAATTATTTCTGGACTGACACTAACAAAAGAGTCCATTTTTTCATTCTGTTGTGTCACAGGTGTGTTAAATTTATTTTTCATTTGTCCTAACAAGTCACTGAGGCTGTTGGATTCCATTGCAACCTTAATAAAAATATTAAATTATAACCTAAGGATCTCGAAAGTGATTTTTTTACAAAAAATCGAAAATAAACATATGTTTTTTGGACAGGAATGGCATTATCACTCACTGTCAGTTTGGCTTTAGAAAGAGCAGATCAACCATTGATGCCGTGTATCATGCTCTGGTACTGGACTCAATGAATCATAATAAAAACACAATGACAGTATGTCTAGACCTGTCAAAAGCATTTGATGCTGTGGATCATGCCATTCTCGTTCAGAAGTTAGAAAGTTACGGAATAAGGGGTGTAGCAAATAAACTAATAGAGTCCTATTTGGTTAATAGATCGCAATGTGTTGTGGAAAATGATGAGCAGGGTAATCTTGTATTGTTAGATTTTTTGTCTGTAAATAAAGGTGTCCCCCAGGGCTCTATACTGGAGCCTCTACTCTTCTTGCTATATATAAATGATCTGCCTGAAGTACTAAGAGAGAAAATGTTTCTTTATGCTGATGACACTTCCTTAATTCTCAGTGAGGACAATAGGAAAGAAACATATGAAAAACTTAAAATGGCTCTCCAGACTCTTCGAGGGTGGTTTTCTGTGAATAACCTAACATTAAATATCTAATAAAACACAAATGCTTCAGTTTGGCGTTCGAGGAAGTGCTCCCTTTGAGATAAAGTTGGATGAAGCTACAATAAGAACTAGGGACTCAGTATCATTTCTGGGTGCGCAGGTAGATCACCGCCTGGACTGCAAAGCCCATGTTGATGAGGTATGTATGAACGTGACAAAATGCTGTTACGCATTAAGAATGATTGTTGAAAGCGTAAGTCTTGAAGCTGCTCTAAGTTTCTATCATTCATGCATTTTGTCAAGAATAAGGTATGGTATTATTTTTTGGGGTAACTCTGTTCAGGTGGACAGAGTGCACATACTGCAAAAGAGATGTCTGAGGGTGCTTTTCAAATTGGGGTGGAGGGAAAGTTGTAGGCTAATATTTAAAAACAAACATCTCTTAACCGTAATTGGAATTTATGTTGTCGAAGCAATAAAATTCATAACTGTTAATAAAAATTTATTTAAAAACAACGAGAGACAACATAGTTACAATACACGAAATAAACAAAATCTTCTAGCGAATTCCCCAAATCCAGTTTTGTTCAGAAAAATGTCCATTCTAGTTTGATTCGCATATGGAATTACTTCCTTTAAATGCGAGAATTCTTCCAAAAATAAAACAGCTTCAAAAAACAAAACACTATCTTTACAATAACCCCTGCTATACTTTGGAAGAATTCTTAAATAATTTTAATCAAAATTTTTTGTCTGAGCATGTGTTCTAATTTTAATCTTTAAATATAAGTCAAATGTTATGAAATATTTTATGTATTTTATGTAATTTATCTCAATTGTGACATTAGTTTTTAGGATTTACTGTAAATTGACAAGTTCTATATGCCAAGTGGCATAATTATTTTATAATGGAACAAATAAAGTGTATGACTATGACTATAAAATATCTACTTGTAGTCGAGGCAATGAAACACTCAAAGCACTCAACCTCAGAATTTTTTGCACTAAGACGGGAATGCGGTTTTTTGCATTCACTTCCAAACATTTTTCATAAAAAATGTACCTACTTTGTGACTTATACAAACCGCAAATTGCATTGCTGCAGCCAAAAATGCATTCAAAAAATGCTTTTTTTTGGGACGGCTTTTGGAACATTTAATAACTTTGTAAATATGAGTCAGAACTCGCCCAAATCGGGTTCTCGGGAGTTTTTGAATTGATCAGGATTACGAAATTGACCCACAGCCGACCCGGAGCTCAGGAACGCCGATGAACGTCATCTCCATGGGACTCTTCCAAAATTCACGCGGGGAAGGAGAGAAACTCGACGCTCGGGGTTTTTGGGTCGCTAAATTTGCAGCTGTGTAATTTTTATGTTGAATATGTTTAAATTATGCTCCTTAGCTAAAATATTACGTTGTGCTAGCATGCTATTAACTGGTGATAAACACATTTGACTTATGCTAAAAAGATTGCTATTCAAAATTCTTAATCTTTGGGACTTTATAAAGTGTATATAATTTACAATATTGCAGTCTTTGTACTTAAAATTAATAATACATTGTATATAAATATCACAGCCTGTTTGTTTCTTCTTTAAACTAGAGTATTAAACTTGAAACTATCCAACATTGCCCTGTATGAAAATGTGAGTTTTTGCTAAGGGCATCCAAATTTGAGTGGCATATTCCAAATGTGGCCTCACCAAGGCATTGTAAAGTCTTATGACTGGCAATTTCCCAATTTTTACTGTTTTGTATAACAAAACCCAGAGCATTGTAGGCCTTGTTCGTTATATAAATATAGTGATTATTAAATTTGAAACTTGATTGCAAAAGAATGCCCAGATCCTCAAGCATCATTACGTTTAAGTAGTACATATAACATAATAATTATTTACAATAAAGTTAGTTTTTTGTGTTAAAGTCATGACTGAACATGTCTTGACATTTAGAGACATTTTATTTATCTTAAACCATTCTACAACCCTATTTAAATCCTCTTGCAGCTCACTGCTATCTTCTACACTAGTTACAATTTTAAATAACTTAAAATAATAAGCAAATAACAGTCAAGTTGATTTATGTACACAGTCGGTCAACGAATTGATAAATATGCTAAACAGTAAAGGGCCTATAATACTGCCTTGTGGAACCCCTGAAGTAGCGGTAAACTTATTTGAAAAAACATTTACCAATTTTTACCATGTTTTTGATCCTCTAATTATGACTTTAGAAATAAGTACTCTGATTCTGATAATCCCTAGTCAATCAATAGGCCTTTTCATCATGTGACAAGCGCAAGCACAGTCGCCATGTTGAAATACCGTCAATTCAAAAGTTTCGTACTGTTTTGACCGACAAGGGCTGGGAATGCAGTATTATCTCCCCAATTAAACCATTTACTGGAAAAAATCGTTGATGGTGCTTCACTAATTTATAATTCAGTTGAAGCCCATAATTGTACGCAATTAAAAAGGTAGCTTAAATGTCATGGACGTCTTTAAAAAGGAAAAAGAAGTGAGCTGATCGAGAGGTTAGGCATCATTACTTCTTTACTATACAAAAAGTATCTATAATTTTATTCTAATTAGGCCTACCACATATATACAATTGTTATATTGATTAAATTGTATTGTATTTAAATTATTTATAGCATGTATCACTCTTACATACTCCATAACAACACCGCTTCTTCGTTCCTTTTCATACTGATATCATTATAATAATCGATTTAAAAAAAACCTATTTGCTAATTAAGGCACTTTTTTCTTTATTTTCGTATTTCTTTCCTTCAATAACTATACTTTCTTTAGTATTTTTTTATTTTAATTATGTGTTTACAGGCCCTTTAACATGCTTGTTTACAAAAAACAGTACGAAAAAAATGGCTGAAACTGACGCATGCTCACAAAAAAAAATGTGATGAAAAGGCCTATGTGTCAAGAAGTATAGCATGCTCCACCTTATCGAAGGCTTTCTCGCAATCAGTATATATTACATCTAGTTGTTTGCCTTCATCAATGGCTTTGGCAGCGAATTCTGAGAAAACCCATAGATTGGTAACAGTGGATTTGTCTGTTATTAAGGCATGTTGATATTAAAAAAAAAATTTTGGCATCATTGCCTTAGACAGATCCGCATGCAAGATCATCTCAAATATTTTTGCCAACACATTGATAAGACTTATGGGTCCATAATTAACTAACTTATTTTTGTGTCCACTTTTAAAAATGGGTGTTACTACGGCTAACTTTAGATCAGATGAATTTTTTTTTTGTTTTAAAGCTTAATTAAACATGTATGTTAAGGGCTTAACTTAAAACTCAGCCAGGCCCTTGAAAATTAAGCAGGAATATTATCATTGCCAGTAGATTTTTTTGCTTTTAATTTTTTTGATGTGTTTCAAGACATCTGATTCTTTTATTTGGGAAAAATAAAATAACTTGTTGTGTGTTAGAATGTCAACCTATTTTATGAACTTACCCATTCGGCAATCTACATTTTTTTAAAAATTTGCTTCAATTTCCCTTGATTGTTCTAATCCAAAAACAACAAATATTGGTTATTTAAAGATTTCTTATTAACAGACCAACACACTATATGAGGCACTAAACTGACAAAATATAAACCAAGTTAAAATAAAAGCAGTTTATAATAAGTATCAATAATTTTACTGAGTAATAATTCCCCAGTGCTTCTCTTAAAACTTGAAAACTCTAAAATGTCAAAAAGAAAGTAAACAAATTGTTGCCATGTCCATTGAAAAAATTGGGGGTGGGACTACTGGGCAGTGTTGCCAAACTTTTAAAATAAAATTTCGCACCAGTGACAGTGGCAAGACAATTTTATCGAAAAAATGTTATCGTTGCAAACCGCAATTTAATAATACTCTTGCTATTTCGAGATCAAATCTGCTTGCATTTCTGCACCCAGGAATGTTATCAAAAATATGATCATGTCAAACCGCCTTTACGACAATTTACTATCGATCGATATTTTATGAAGCTGACCACAACCCTATGCTTGCTGTCAAAATTTGGTTTAAGAATTCTCTAATATATTTAAATAGCAAACTTTTATTTTTAAACTGGACAACAGATGGCGCCTCTGTGTGTTTGGTACATACCAAAGGTTATAAAATTACTTTAAAACAAAGACATTTTATTTCACAAATTAAGTCGATTTATTTCAAATAACTTCTATAGTTGCTTAAAACTATATTAATATAAATTTTTGGAGTCCTCTGGCAAAGTCAATAAGTTGAGGACAATTATTGAACGAATTTAATAACTAGTGATATCACGCATTATTTTTTTATAACGTTGCCAGAGCTGGTACCAGTGTAGGCTGGTACATTTGTATCGATGTGGTACTTTTTCACACTTTTTGTACAAAAATACAATTTCACTTTTTTTGATACATTTTTTGATCAATTACATTTTCACTATTTTCAGATATTTCAGATATAGAATACCTAAAAATACTTACCCATAATATTTTTTGTGATAACAGGAATTATAATCAGTGTTACCAACTTTTAGGTAGATCTACCTACTTTTAACTTTTTCTAAAAACTACTACCCTGGATGAAAAATCTACCAACTTTTTTAATTTTTTAAAAAAAATTTTTTTTTTTTTTTTTAAAATTAATATATTAATCCTTTACTCCTTGTCACCAAACCAAACTTTTAATTTTTTTAACCTTTGGGAATTTTTTTGAATTTTAAACAAACTAAAAGGGGGACGTTACTAAACCTTCAAACTTCAAAACCGTCCGTCTTCCGGTTTCCGTCATTTTTTTTTACGACATATTAAAATGATTGAAATAAATCCAAAAAAAAAAATTGTATTTTATTGTTTGGTTGATACCCAAAAAAAAACTTTAATAAATAGCTCTAAAATAATTCCCCCAACACATCATCTGTTCAGGCTATGATTTATTTTTTTTTTATTCTGAAAATTGACAATTTGTTTTTTTTTTTTTGGTTTCTAAAAAAAGTCAGTAAAATAATTTATTTTTTTAAAAAGTCAGTTATAAATGTTATATTACAGTAGATTTTAAAGCCCAGGGTTAGCAACCCTGGAGAGTGGGGTTATAGTACCATGGCCAAAAATTTAGTATATTTGAAAAAAGTAGATTAGGAAAAAACGGTTTATGGATTTGGGGCCCTTTTTGAGCCAAATAATGGAGATGTTTTCTAACCTCTACCCCAATTTTTGGGAGTGTTTTGTACCGAGTAATAATTGTTTTCAACTTAGAACTTAAAACACTTTTTTTATTTACATCCGGTAAAACATTACTCTAAGCGCCATCTATGCGAAACCGTTACAACTCATTAAACGCGACATTAGCTGCGTCATCAAACGAGTTTCGTTTTTTTGATAGTGATATTATGTGGCTTTTAAAGAGTTTTTTTAGTTTAAACATAAAAAAAAACTCCAGGTTTTATCAGGAATTACCCGGGATGTTTTGGATTACAGTAATCCGGTTTTAAATTATTAAGTTGAATTAACCCGGAATATACTTTAAATTTAAAACTCTTAAAATTACTCCCAATTATAGTCATTTGGGTTTTTTAGTCCTGAAATAACGCTTATTTTCTTTGTTTACTTTTCGATTTGCTATATCTCTCCTTTTCTAAGGCCGTATAACCGCAAAGAAAGTGCTTATCCAGTGACCATCTACAGAGAAATATTTTAAATGACGCATTGAGCAAAACGAATCAAATTGATGCTTTTGGCGCTACCTAACGTTAGCTTTTCTAATTGAGATCACAGTTGTTGTAGCAGACTTTTAACAGTTATTCGCAACTTAAAAGCATACGTAACAGAGAGCGCTGGTGTGTTCGTATGTTTAATTTAAATACGTCTACGATAAAAATGTTTAATTAATTTTTTCCTCAGAATAAAGAAAAATTTTATATTTATTTTAATCAGACCCTAAAAAAATGTATATATATATATATATATATATATATATATATATATATATATATATATATATATATATATATATATATATATATATATATATATATATATATATATATATATATATATATATATATATATATATATATATATATATATATATATATATATATATATATATATATATATATATATATATATAATAATTACTACCATTTTTAATATTCTAAAATTTTCCAAAAATTAGGGTTTGGGCCCTGATTTAATATACTTTTGGGGTTGCCCCAACAATTTTGGATTGAAAAAGTCCTTAAAATGGCAAAAACAATGTGATTGGCTAGGGGAATTTAAGGAAAAATTTAAAGGGTTTTAAAATTTTTAAGGGATTAAATAAATAAAAAGACTAAATCAACTTCCCTTCCAAGGAAAACAGAAAAAAGTTTACGGCGGTTTGCCCATGGGTTTCGTTTTAAATAGGGAAAAAAATAGAAAGGAATAAAACCAAACAGCTTCACTTTTTGTTTCAAATTTGGGGGTTGAATTTTTATTTACCCCAAATATTTTCAACAAAATTTAAAAATTTTTGGCTCTTATTTAATCTGGGGATGTGAACCCCCCAAAATTGTTTTTTTTTAAAATTTAAAAAAAAACAATTTTTTTTTTCGTAAATTCACATAGTATACCGTGCAGTTTGTTTTAAGTTGGGAGTACTCTTTTTTGACCCAACACTTTCAATTTTAAAATTTTGGTGAACAAATTATACCTAAAAACAAAAAACCCAAAAGCACTGAAAATACGAAAATACTGTTCAAATGCAGGTGATTTAAAAAGTAAAAATAAAAACATTCTCTAAACAGCTGTTCGCTGTTCGTATTTTCGTATGGTTCGTTCGTGTCGGATCGGCTTGCGGGCTTGTCTTGCTTCGGCATATTACGTCATCCGGAACGTAGCAGACCGGCGAGCTGTAGCCGCTAGTCAGTTTTAAGTCCTTCTTAACCTAAGTTGCATTGAGACGGTGTCAAATATTATGACAATAGTCACATTCAAAACGTCCCTTAGTTAAGAAAACAGTAAACCACAACGGTGCAAACCGCCGTTAGTCATGATAAAGCAATAATTGTTTATCAATAAGAAACTATAAAAAAAATTTTTTCAATTATTTACATTTTTTTGTATTAACTTTCTGCTTTAAATATTTTCATGTTTTGTTTTTTAGGGAAAAATATTTTGATTTTGTAAAAAAGAAAATGTTTATAAAATTTATATAATTGTTGGTTTCTATTTTTCAGTACAAAATACTGAATTCTGGTACATTTTTCAATAGTATTTGGTACTTTTTAAAAAATGGCTCTGGCAACATTGATTATTTAAAGAATCAAATTATTGGAATTTGAATAGGCATGAGCGTTCTCGCGTAATTAATTTTGCTACTGCATATTAATTTCACTTGCCTGCCTCCTACTGTTCTGATCATAAAATGAATCATTTCAATAATCGGATTATTATAATTCGAATTATTTAATTATTTTATTTTAGTTAATAATAATTTTAAATTCCTGATTCCTGAATGACATGTAACTCGATTCCGAAGTAACTAAACACTATATACTATCGGTTGATGTGGATAATTGCCGTGAAAAACGTGAAAAAAGTAGTGATAAGATAATGAGGATTTCGAGACCACAGTGCACACAGCGGGTATTCCGATTAAACATGATTATTTATTATTTTATAGTTTAGTGACATGAATGATTTGATTTTATGATCTTTTCTCTTTTCCTTTTAAAAAGTCTCGCCATTGTCGCGACGGGTCATCGATTTTGTGGAATCAGGTTATTTTTCGTAATTCAAATTAAATCTGAATACTTGAATGATAGCGATTATTTCAATAATCGAATTATCAATTATTTTTAATTCGAATTATCCCATCCCTAATATAAACAAATTTTTCTCTGGTAACTATGTCACAGTATAGAAAAGTATTATAAACTATGTAACATATTTACTTGTGCACGGCAGTACGATCTCTCCCTGACGGCGCCTGAATGCGGAGATTTTAATCACCGGTTAATTCAAAAAAACTCTTAAAATTATACAAAAAAATAATTTTTTCATAAATATTAACTTAAGCATTAAGATCTTAGGCCATCCTAACCCTATGGGCTGTTTGGGCTACAGCCCAGGGGCGCCGTAACTTAAGAGGCGCCACAAACGTAAAGATGAAGAATTTTTAAACCACCGCCGACAATTGAGTGAACGAACGTTTTTAAAGATCTTCGCAAATAGCTACATTTTTAACATGGATTTAATTTAAATCTTTGTAAGAAACCGCCCTAAAATAAAATATTAATTAAAAAAAAAAAAACATAATAAATAAAATATTCATTAAAAGAAACAGCTTTAAATGGCTTTTTACCTCAGCTAATTTATAGTATTTATTAATTTTATGTATTTATTCAGCTCGATTCTGTAAGCAACTGGTTGTGTTTTGAACACCAATATTGGATTTACGTTTATGGTTGGTTGTTATTTTAACCATGTGTTTACATTTTATGCCAACCTCTGCATGCCAATTAATCAGCACGCAGAGCAAGAAAGAGAAAGGTGCTGCTAACAGGTGTATGCTCGAAGATTACAATTCATGGAAATGTTTTAGAACTATCGAATCTTACAAAATATCGATATTTTAGTTCCATTCCTAGCAAGGACAAGTTTTGACACTGTCAATTTGTGGTGTTTTCTTGTGGAAAATTATATTAAATTTTAGAAAAAGTATCTTTAATTGTGGTGAAAAAAAAGTGCAGTCATGGCCTTAAAGACTCAAGTTGGACTAAGTAAGTAAATTACAATTTACGAAATGTCTTGTCTTTTAAGAACAGTTTAAACAAAAGTATCTTGTGAAATAAGCCTTAAATGAATGTTTTGAAGTTACTGTTTAGAATATTACTGATATTAGTTTTATTTCTGTTAAATTTTTCTTAAATCAAGAAGACACAGTTTTTATTTACTTATTCTTTTTTAATTTCGGTGTAGGTAGAATTGTTGCATTGATTCATTTATGTGACGTCATAAACATCAATATTTATCCAGGGGCGGATTGCTTTATATGATATATCATTTACGGCTTGAGTGTAATATAAAATAATAATATTTATGTGTGTCATAGGTACCACAATTATATGTGATGTCACCAGATATGCGCTTTTAAAGCGTTTTTACTCTATAAATTTATAAGGATATTTTTTTTAGGGTAACTTTTTACTTACCGGGCTCACGGCCGATTTTATTGAAATTTTGTATACAGGGGTTTTTTGGGGTGCTGATTACGAATCTAAAGTCAAATTTTGTCGGACACTTTTAGTTTTTGAGTTATAATGCCCCACTCGGACCTAACCTCAAAACTGCACAAACTTTCCTAAAATTCTTCTTAAAACTGAGGTAAAATTTTACTTTACGGACTCCACGCCGATTTTCATGAATTTTTGCATACTGGGGTTTTTTGGGGGGCTGATCACGAATCTAAAATCAGTTTTTTCTGACAACCTGTGGTTTTGAGTTAATAGGCCTCCAAGTGAAATAACCTCAAAATTCTCCCTTCTTGAAACTGATTACCAACAAAAACATACACTGATTGGCACTTATATATTAAACAAATCACTAAAATTTACAAAAAAATTTATTGCTTATTTTCAGTAAAAGACACCTCAAATAAACCAGTTTTTTTTTATCTTTACAACTAATTATGAATCAGGCAACCAGTTATACATCATATATCTTTTTTCCGGTTTTCAAAATGGCAATAAATTATTTAAATTTTAGGTATTTGTTTAATATATAAGTGCCTAATCAGTGTATGTTCCCATTTGTTGGTAATCAGTTTCAAAAAGGGGGAAAATTTTTAAAGGGTTGTTCACTTGAAGGCCTCATAACTGAAAACCAGAGGTTGCCGGAAAAAAACTAATTTTAGATTCGTAATCAGTGCCCCAAAAAACCCCCGTATGCAAAATTTTATACAAATCGGCGTGGTGTCCGTAAAGTAAAATTTTGCCTTAGTTTTTTCCGGCAACCTCTGGTTTTTGACTTATGAGGCCTCCAAGTGAACTAACCTCAAAATTCTTCCTTCTTGAAACTGATTACCGACAAATGGGAACATACACTGATTAGGCACTAAATAATACACTAAAAATTACAATAATTTATTGTCTATTTTAAGTAAAAATTATCTCAAATGAATCCACTTTTCTGTTCGTTGTAAGAAGAGATGTATAACTGGTTGCCTGATTCATAATTTGTAAAGATATAAAAAACTGGATTTATTTGAGGTGTTTTTTGCTAAAAATAAGCAATAAACTTTTGTTTTAGTGTAATCGTTTAATATATAAGTGCCCAATCAGTGTATGTTCCATTTTGATGGTAATCAGTTTCAAGAAGGAGGAATTTTGGAAAAATGTCAATTTTGAGGATAGTCCACTTGGAGGCCTAAAAAACTCAAAAACCACAGTTTGCCGGAAAAAACTGATTTTAGATTTGTGATCTGCTCCCCAAAAAAACCCGGTATGCAAAAATTCACGAAAATTGTCCGTAAAGTAAAATTTTACCAAAAAAACTAACAAAAAAAAAAACGAAGAAACACATAAATATGTTCTACAGTTTTGTGGCAGATTCATATTTCAGCCTTACTAATTTTTGGAAAATGGGATTCCTTCATTCTGGGTCCCGGGGTATATGAGCTGACCCTGTCCAGCCCTATTGACCCCTATAAACTTGCAGATCGCCTGCAACAAAAAAGACAAAAACCCCCCAAAAATCCCAAAAAATCATACATAAAAGTTTTGTTTTTTCATTAATTTTTGGTCTAATAGTCCTTTTCTTTCGAGTTCATGAGAACGAGACAAGAGAATGGCTTTAACCCTTTTGGTGTGTTACCTTTTTTAAATTTTTTGTAAAACTATCCATGTTTATTGCAGAAATTATGAATGAGGTGATCAAGCACCGACCATCGCAGAAAAAAAATGGACCCGGCGGTAAAATGGAATGGCGTGTCCTGGTAGTCGACAAGCTTGCCATGAGAATGATTTCTGCCTGCTGTAAAATGCACGATATCTCTGCTGAAGGAATCACATGTAAGTAGTGAACGAAAATTTCTGAAAATATATCAGGAATCTTGGAAAAATATGGAAATATTGGTTAGTTTCGATTAGTCATGGTCAGTTTTGGTTAGCTAACTAAGACTAACCAGAAGTAACAAAAACTAACCAAAACACAAAAAACTAAATATTTAATAAAAGTTTATCATAGGTAATATAGTACAGTGGATTGGGAGAAAAAAGCTGTTTGACCTCCGGATGTTTTTGTACAGTTTCAATTTTTATGAAAATTTGGAATTAAGTTGCTTTTACCCTCTACATCAAAGTTTATATATGGTTAGGGTGTGCTTATTATTTTTAGAGGGTAAAAACCACCCCTTATGCAAAAAAATTAAAAAACCATAGAAATAGACCTTATGTAAATTAAAATCATAGCTAAATATGTAGAATGAATCTATTTTTATCTTGTGAGTTATATCTAACATTATTTTTTAACGTTTCAACACTTAAAAATCACCCTTAATAACGAAATTTCAAAAAAAAAAATGTTTTTTCATTTTAAAATTATTTAATAACTCTTTTATTGTAGAAAAAAATATATTTTATGAGATTTATATAAAAAAAATTTTTGACAAATTAAAACGATTTGATGATAAATAATTATAGTCCCGGAAATAAAGCTAAGAAATTGCAAAACCTCGCAATTTTTGTGTCCTGCATCGATTTGTATAAAAATTTGGAATTAGGCGCTTCTAACCCTCTACTTTAAATTCTATTTCATGGTTATGTGCGCTGTTTGTTTTTTAAGGGTGAAAATTAACCCTAATTGTCAAAACTTAGGGAATAACATTTTAAACCTTGATATGGGTAAAATTTGGTTTGGATTAGTTTATTTATGATTGTTTTATGCTTTAGAATACAATTTTAAAATATTTTAACCCTTAAAAATCAACCCTTGTTAGAGCTTAAATTAAAAAAAAATATATTTACTCTAACAAAATGATTAATTTACCATAGTGATTTAGTTTTAGAATACTGTTGCTTAAAATATGTACTAATTTCATTTCGCTTATAAATGAACCCCTATTATAGCTTAATTAAAAAAAAAGATTTATACTTAAAAAATTATTAGCGTGACAGATTTAATAATTAAATTTTCAATCCTTAAAAACCAGCCCTTACAACATTGCAATTCTTATAAACCAATATAATAGATATAAATAGTATAAAAAAGTAGAATAGCGTACAAAAATTATACCGGTAAAAGTATAAAGTATACCGGTTTTATGTAATATGCTCTGAAATGGGCTATTCGACTTTTTCGGAAAAAAAGTTGATTGGTTTTTTAAACATAGCTCGTTTAGTTTTAATGATAGAAAGTTTGTCCAAAAATAATTTTGTAGGGTTTTTTAAGAGCTACAAGGCTATGTAAATTAAATCCTTTTTAATCCCTTAGTTTTAAAATGGGATGAGTTTAAAGGATTTAAACGGCCATATCTGGCCAAATATTTATTGTACAG
The DNA here is from genome assembly GCA_019359885.1 of Listronotus oregonensis. Classification (NCBI taxonomy): domain Eukaryota; kingdom Metazoa; phylum Arthropoda; class Insecta; order Coleoptera; family Curculionidae; genus Listronotus; species Listronotus oregonensis. The sequence continues at coordinate 18,123 of JAHBCN010003842.1, forward strand.
AAAAATATATGTAATGAAAAGTCTTTGTTATCAAAAAAGCTATAATTCGGTACCCTAGCATTTTTTTCCTATCCCCAGAAAATAATTTTTCACTTTAAGCTCCAATTTTTCTAAAATTAAGCATTTTAATTTGGTTAAACTTCTAGAATATATTAATAATACATATATAAAAAGAATCGCAGAAGGGTACAGATCTATTTTAATAAAGAGGGGAATTAGGGGTTGTTTTTAATGATCTTTTCGTAGAAAAAAGTAGGGACCGACCTTATTTTTATCATAACTCGCTCAATTTTCATGCTAAAAACTTTTTTTGTTTTTAAAAAAAAGGTCTTATTATATACTTTAAAAAAGACCTCATATGTTTTCCTTGAAAAATGCAAATTTTTTCCGCTATTTGACTTTGAATCTTTCAAATTTAAAATTTGACGAACAAAAGCTAACCATTAACAAGCCGTAGCTCGGTCTGTATTGGTTGTAGAGAAATTATAAAATAACATTTTTTCTAGTTTTTTTTTTAAAGGTACAATTTTGCTCTCCACATTTTTTTGATAAAATGCATATTTTTAGAGTTATTCGTGAAAAACCCATTAAAAACGTCGATTTTTTCGTCGAAAAACTTTTACTTTCAATCGCGAATAACTCGAAAAATATTAGTTTTACGAAAAAAATGTAGAGAACATTTTTTACAATTTTCACCCCCAAGATGGTGTGAAAACCACCCTCAGGATAAAAGCACACCTCGGCATGATATAAACTTTGATCCTTGGGGTATTCCCTACCTTCTGTGAAAATTTCAGGTAAATCCATGCCGGAAAAAATTCTTAGCCAAAATTTCTCATTTCCTGTACTAAAAATACAGTCGCTACTGAGGTAACAATGGACGACACTATCGAACCGTAAACCTACCGATTTTATAAGCCAGTAACTTTTTCCTTTTTATCCGATAGCAAATTTCGATTTTTGAATTTCAAATGGGGTTATTATATACATGAGTGAAATTGTCATCCAAAAGTTAAAACGCAAAGTTAGAACGCAAAAACCATTAATATAAATAAAAATTTAGGTATTAAAAATACAAAGAAAACAGTGAAATTTCTAAAAAAATTATTACACACGACCACGAGACACAGGTTGTGCAACTTGTTTAAGAGGCATTGAATATTCTATTTAGCGTCAATGCCGTCTTCATGTGAGTACAATTAAACTTATTCTAAAGCAAGTAATAGCCAACAAGCAATAATTGGTGAATCCCCGAGATCAAGATTTTATTATTCGTAATCGTAATATTATACGTACTTTTTCGGAAATTATCTTTCTAGTGTAACATTTGTACTGCACTAATGTATAAGAAATATATAACAATCTTTGTTTTGATGCTTAAAACCCTCGAGCGTCGAGTTTCTCTCCTTCCCCGCGTGAATTACGGGAGAGTCCCACATGCATTTTTTGAATGTATTTTTGGTTGCAGCAATGCAATTTGCGGTTTTTGTAAGTCACAAAGTAGGTACATTTTTTAACAAATAATTTTGGAAGCGAATGCAAAAAACCGCATTCCTTTCCGTTTTAGTGCACAAAAAATTGCGAACTTTTGGCCTTTTTAGTGCTTTATTGCCTCGACTATAACGAATAGGGCCTGTTTTCTACAGAAATAATTCCTAATTACTGTTACCATTGTTATAGCTTTGGCAACAGTGTTCGTTTATATAGCGGCGTGTGAACGTATTTTCTCTCGATGGACGCATGCGACGCTGCCTTCCAGGCAGCCGTCGCATGCGACTGCCGCAATGCGACTAACGCATGCGGCCGCCGTTTAATCAGGCGGTTTCTTAGGACCGCGGCTCAAACTCGCGATAGCAAAACTATTAGTGCAAAGGGAATAATCTTTGTCGTGATGGATGATCTAGCAATATATTTATTATTAGAAGACGAAGAGGATGACGACATACTATTGCAGTTAGCCAACCTGAAACATAGCATTGCCCCTCCAATATTTAAGCAAAGACGCGATAAAGTAAAATTTAGAAAATATTTTAGAATGAATAAAGCACAGTTTAATTTTATTTTTAACTTAATAAAAGACGATTTACAGTCGGAGCCATACAACAGCGTTCAATATAATTAGATTGTATTATGGTAAGGGTGTCCCAAATTCAAGTCTTGTCATTAGGATCTCGGCAACTTGAAGAGATACAAGGTCGGTTGAATGGAGGCAAAGTTGCGCAATTTGATGCTAATCAAAATGCCACTTTAGAAGTTTAAAAATTTCGAATATTTCCGAAAACTTTTCGTTTTTATTTTTTTATGAATCTATTTGACACTTTTGACATGTTTTTCGTAATTAGGTAACAACAATTTTCAACAATTAAAAAAACACCGAAAATTCCATTTCACACAAAAAATACAAACAAAATATCAGACGCACACACGACTGCGGCTACACTGCTTCTTCAGCAGTCCAGTCGCATCAATCGCAGTCGTTGACAGCGGACGCATACGACGGCCGCTCGGAACAAACCAAGCACATTTAAAAACATGAGTAGAAGTGCTTTGCGGCTAACGTAGTGCGACAGCCGCATGCGGCGGCCGCGTGGAAGGAAACATACCTTAAGCGAGTGGGCGTCCATCGAAACCATCTATCAAAAATTTAGAATTATTTTTTGCGTCTATAGTAAAAACTATAATTGTCTTTTTGGTAACGGCACTTTTACTGCATGCAATTCTTTGTTTATTTATGGTATTTTGTTTAGTGGTTGAAGATATATTCAAAACGAGGGAACCTTTAACTTCAATGGAAGCAATTTACCTAATTACACCATCAAAAGAATCCGTCGAAGCTCTTATGAGGGATTTCGATGGAGTGAAACACATTATGTACAGAGGTGCACACGTCTTCTTCACTGAAGGTAAGGTTAACTTTTTATTGACAGTTATTTGTAACTTTCTATTTGATTTTTAAAGGAGGTGGGTAAAAATTCAAAGTTTTAATTTGGGCCATATTTTTAAGTTCAAGTAAATACTTTATTTACATTTACAATGAATTGGTAAAAGAAAATCAAAATGGTAAGTACCAAAAAAATACTTCAAACTTGCTATTTTTATTGAATTTTTGCCATTTTACACATTTTTTGATATTTTTATTTTAACAAAATTCATTTCACGAATTTTACTCTCCTCCTTTACTCGGAGACTAAAATAATATACAGAGTGCTTCTTTTATTTTGCGAAAAATTTTATAGACGGGCTCCTTGAATAAAATAGAAAAATGTTTCTATGTCCCAAATTTTTTAATTTTTAACTATTGGCAGGAAGCGGAGCGTATGGTGAGGACAGCTGAATCGATTGCAGCGCTCGTTGTGGTCAAATTTTCTTAAATCATGTTGTTTTTAAAAATAAACAGTTAAAAAAATAATAAAAATGGGCAAAAATTTTTTGTCTAGTTGAATGTAAGAATACTGGCAAAAATAGTAACTGCAAATTTTATTATTTCAACTGCTAGTTAAATCAGAAAAAGGAAAAAAAAGAATAAATGCATGCAGCTAAAAAGTGTTGAATTCAAATTTCCCCTTAGCCGAAGACTTTCGAGTTTCGCGCTTAGCCGAATAACTTTCGAATTTGACGTAATAAGAAAACAAACTGACTCGTTTCTTGCCATGTACCGTTTGTTCCTATCTTCTCCTGAAGTTTTGTTTTTAATGATTTGCAAGTTTTTAAAAGAAAAAGCTTCTGTTTAATGAACTAAATAATCAGGGAGTTTCTGCAGAACTGACTTTAGTGTCTGTGTAGTCTTCTACATATAAGTTTATAGGAACTTTTTTTGCCTTTTCATCCAAGGAGTCCATCTGTGAAATTTTTTGCAATATTTAAGAAACATCCGGTATAATTGAAACTAGCACTAATTACCCTTATCCAAAAATTTTGTGTTTAAAAAATATTTGGTAATTTTTTTTTACTACTAGCCTTTCAGAAAATGTAATTTTTCTCCCTCGTTGCTTCTTCTTAAAAAAAACTTTTCCTATTTAATTTTTTGTTTTTGTTATTTTTTGTAGCATGTCCAGATCAGTTATTTAATGACTTATCACACCATCCAGTGGCCAAACACATAAAAACTTTAAAAGAAATCAACATTGCATTTATTCCAAACGAGGCGCAGGTAGAAATAAAGTCCATTTTTTAAATTAAAATTTTAACACTCTTACATACCGCTTTTTGCTTTAACCCCTATTGTATACAGTGTATTTTTTTAACGCAGTTTTGCGTAATAAATATTTAATCTCTATGTTGGGTAGGTTTTTACCACTGACCTTCATATCGACCGGCAAAGGGTATCAGATGCGCGGTTCAAAAGTTAGATTTTATGGGCGAAAAAATGTGTCCGTGCGCTGTGGCTGTAGTCATCGCTTAGGGTCACAAATCATGCGCAGAACGAACTGCCAGCCCGATTTTATTTACGTTTGTCGCCGGCCAGTGCCGTAATGGCCGCTTGTGAGAGAATTTCTATATAATTATAGATTCTAAACAAGTTTACTGTTTTATTGACTTATTTTGTATTTAGTGGTAGCATTTATACAATTCTTTTGTTCATTAAATTTTTTGAACTGTTTTGGTGATCTGCTTGAAAGCGAACATTTGTGAAGAGAGAAAGAATAGCGTATAATCCTTTCTCCCCCAACTGCTCATTGGTCGGTGGAAGGAATATATATATATATATATATATATATATATATATATATATATATATATATATATATATATATATATATATATATATATATATATATTCCGGCTCTGCGTGCTCATTGGTCATCAGTCGACACGTTGGAGTCACGGTGAAATGTTATACCATGATTCTTTTTTCTCCCTCGCACTCCTATTCGCACTGCCAAACAGCAAGGCTGTCTCTAGTAAATGTATGCTTGTTTTGTATAAAAACATGTAAGATGTTTACAATATCTGATACAGAAAGCGTTTAAACTTCGTCGTTTTTGATCTGACGTAAAACCGTGTAAAGTAGACACTCGCTTCCGGTACCTTAAGAAAATGTTAAATATTTTTGTTAATAACTTCGTTATAAATAGAGATATCGTTTTGCGGTTTTCCTTTTTTTTTTTAGTTTTTAATGCTCTACTTATTATCGTAAGAAAAATTTATTATTATTTTATTTAACTTTTTAGAGATATTTAAAGAAATAGGGTAAGTTATAAATCAACGCCCTCTCGCAGAACAATGGAAAAATAAATTGTTTTATTTTTATAGAAAAATACTTCCAAAAATGCTCTTTTAATCAAAAGTTGTTTAAATAAAATCGACCAAGCCAATCTGACACTACAAGGATTTTTCTTTTTCGGGGTAAAACCTTCCCCCACCACTTTGACAGCTCTCAAAGAAATTGATGTAAAGTTTTTGATTCAAAAATGATCCCTTCTAAGATTTATTGAGATTGGTTAAGTAAAAATATGCCTAACATGACTTTAAATATTAACCAGGGATAACCAGATGTTCTGCGCTAAAAATTAACACTGTATAAATTCAAATGTACTAACTCAGCTTGGTGGTGGTGTCTTATTGTACAATTTTTAAGCAACACAGCTAGTTTTTGTGTGTTCGTCAGCTTAATCAAGAAAACTGGTATAGCCTGTAGGGTATAACAATGACAATTTTTATTTTGGAATTTGCAAAAAAGAGTTGATTTTTTTTGTAGCGCCCCAGAGAAGAATCAAAGGTTCAAAAGCAGATCCTCTATTTGTATTTTTTTTTGGTCGATTTGATCAAATTTTGTTCTTAAATCCCAAATTGTCATATATTATTTATGTTTTTCTAAAAACCGTGGCCAGTTAAAATTTTTCTATCAAAAATTTTTTGTGCAAATGATTCAGATGCCTATAATTTCAAGAAAAAGGCAGATAGTTTTGCAAAGTTTGGTATTTGAAGATGAAATTTGATAAAATTCACGAAAAAGATGCAAATAGAAACTAAGGTTTTATCTGGGGGTACTGCAAGAAAATTTACATTTTTTTGCAAATTCTAAAATATTTTTTTTTAACCCAAGTGTCCCCCTTAGGACCCATAGCATCTGATATATTAGTGGGGTGTCGTTAGCCTCTAAAAGACGAAATAGACGGAGAGCTGGAGCCGAAAAATCATCATCATTAGTAATATGGAGTTTCTTCCGTAAAACATGTTTATTTAGTATTGTTAAATATATTCTCGCGCAGGCTGACAACCTATTGGATACAGGGGGTAGCAACAAGGGGTGCAAAATTTTTGGGGAAAAAATCGTCATCGAAAATATGCTTCAAAATTTTCCCAGGTGAAGGTCTTAAACCCCTTAGCTAAAATCCCAAGGGGCTGACAGCAAAGGGGGATCCAAAAAAAAGTGGCGGATAAGGGTAAAATTTTGGAAAAATTACCATCGATAATTTTGTCAGCCATTTTGACCACTTAAAGTTAAATCCCTAGGGTGTCTAAATCCAAAAGGGTTGATAGCTAGGTGGATACCGAGGGCAGTAAAACTGGGTCAAATTATCGCGCTTACTTTATATGTGTATTTTCCTATTTTGGTAACTTAATTTATTTAGCAGACCTATATATTCTTAATTTATTTATTTTCTTGTTTTAACATTCTTATGCAAAACAGTAGAATTTATCTTAAATAAAGTTAATAAGCCAATTGTTGGACACCCCAATATCTGGACATATTCCGTTTTATGAATAAAATAATTTTTACAAAAAAAAGGCTATAGAGAAACTTCTAAATATTAATTTTTAAGTAAATTTTGTAGAATTTTTTAGATATTTTGATATTTAAGTGCAATTGGTTTTGGTAACAATTGCATATACGGTTTTCTGCTATTTTTGGATTTTATGAAAAAAAATTAATAAAATTACATTTAAGTATCCTTTGGGATAGCAATATATCCCGGGAGAAGAGAAATTGTGTTTAATTTTTTTTTTTTTCAACCAAATAAACTTACTGGATCTTGGAGGAATTTGAGTGCTGGGCGTGGGTAAAACGTATAAATTGATAATTATTTAGTTAAACAAACACACAGAAACGGGGAAACCTATTGAAAAATACGAAAAAATTTGGAAAAACTTTAATTTTAAAATTTAAAAATATGGGTTAGAAATAAATCTAATATCTGATAACACATTCTTTCTACATTGTCAAATTCAAAATAAGTATAACAGTGTTCCCGGGGCTTAATAATTTTCGGCCATCAAATTTTTATTCTGGTTTCTGTCTAAAATATAATTGGGATAAATAAAAGCGGGTGCTTACCAAAAAACTAACCATGACCGACTGGGGGGGCTCTTGAATTTGTCTAAACAGTTGGTCATGGTTAATTTTGGTTAGTTAAAGCGGCTTTTTATTTTTCCCAATTATATTTCAGACGTGAAAATGCGGGAACGTATTCGAAAACCTGATTTGGCAACACTGCACCTGACGTTCCTTGTCATAATGGGGATTTTTGCATTTATGGAGAAAATCAATGGTAATTTTAAATTTTCAAATTAAAATAAAAATATTAAAACACATAATTTCTCTTCTCCGGTAGTAAATTTGCAATCCCTAAGGACACTGGAATATGACTATATAAAAATTATACCATATAATCCAAAAATAGAAGAAAACCGTATATGCAATAATTACCTTGGTTTTTAAGCAATTGTATGATAACTTGTAAAAAAAAATAATAAATAAATTTTGAATTTATATACTATGGAAGTACTTAATAGAATTATCTTCAGTATATTTTAGATTATTTTTTAGTCCCCTGATGTAAAATAATTATTAAAATATTATTTGTTGTTTTTTTTTTGAAAAATTAAAAAATATTATTACTTTTGAAGTTGATAATTTTTTATACAAAAGACCTTTAAATTATAATTTTATAATTCCAGTAGAGCATTAGCGATTTTTTTATACCTAACTAATTATGTAAATGCAGTGAATATTTTTCATGATTACTTTGTATTACTAAATTCTCAAAATTTTAATTAAATTTAAAAATTAAAATAAATTAATAATTTCTAATAATAAAAAGAAAATATTCAACGTAAAGTTTATTGTTCATTTAATCAAAGAATAAAATTGGCCAACGGAATATTCTACAAAGAAATTTTGGAAACAAAGGTAGGAAGATTTTGGAGTGTCCAACAATTGATTTATTAACTTTATTTATATAAATTCTACTATTTTGCATAAGAATGAAGAAAACAAAAAGATAAATAAATTAAGAATATATAAGTCTGCTAAATAAATTAAGTTACAAAAATAGGAAAATACACATTTAAAGTAAGCGCTCGGGATAATTTGACCCAGTTTTACTGCCCTTGGTATCCACCTAGCTGTCAGCACCTTGTGATTTTGTAAGGGGGTTAAGACCCTTTCCCTGGGAAAATTTGAAGCATTGATGAATTTTTCCCAAAATTTTCACCTGCGCGGGAAAAAAACATCGATAAATATAAATCATGACAGAGTGTCCAAATTCGAACTCATCACTGGTATCTCGGAAACTTGAGAAGAGAAGCGAGGTAGGTTATATTTCCACCTTAAAAGTTTAAAAGAAAATTAAATATTTCCGGAACACTTTGGAAATAAACCGAATATTTGCGATTTTATTTTTATTTTTATGACTTTATTTTGACTAGATATAACAAAATAAATTTTACATTCCTATTGCTACATTTTTTGTTCTACAAGACAATGTTATTAGATTTACACACCGACGTTTCAGTCTTTTTTTTTTTGAGCTGCCATCATCAACTTTGTTTTTTTTTTTTAAATATGGTCCTTGATTTTTTATTACTGATTTTAGAAGCTTTTAAGGTTTTAAAATCAAAGCTGTACCGCATTTTAATGATTTCCTGGTAAGATCTTACCAATAATCAATTCTTTGTATTTCTTGCCATTATTATGAATTTTTTGAATAAGTGCGATACATCATTGGGTTTTGGAACCTTAAAGCTCGTAAAATCTTGTAAAAATCAAGGGCTGTATTTAAAAAACAAGGTTGATGATGGCAGCAAAAGACGAAACGTCGGTGTGTAAAATATAATTACACTGCCTTTAGAACAGAAAAGTAGCATAAGAATGTAAAATTTATTTTGTTACATCCAATCAAGTAGAGTGATAAAAAAATAAAATGAAATTGCGAAATATTCGGTCTTTCAAAAGTGTTCAAAAGTATTCAAAATGTTTAAACTTTTAGGTGGCATTTTGATTAGCATCAAATTGCGCAACTTTGCCTCCATTAAACTGACTCGTATCTCTTTAAGTTTCCGAATCCCAATGATAAGGCCTCGAATTTGGGACACCCTGTACCTTAAAATGTATAGTTTTATGTAAATAAAATATTACGCACTTTTTTATTGTATTCCTTTATCTTCTGATTTTGTCTTTGGAAATCCAAAAACAGGTTTTTGCAAATTTTAGGTTATCGACGATTTTTTAAAAAATTGAACCTAACCTAACTTTTCTTTTCGTATAATTCGATCTGGTTCGAAATATTAGTTTGGAAGTTTTTTTGACCTGGGCTAACTGAATTTGAAGTGAATAGCGATATAGCTTAGTAATTAAAAAATATATCAAAAGTCCATTATTGTGTTTTTTAATTTTTGATAAAAATAAATTTTTACTTTCTACAATATTAAATATGTGTATAATTTTAGCATAAAACCAACGATAACCGAGGTTGTAATTTGCCGGAAATTATTAATTCGGCTGTTTGCCGTATTCGGCACGTCCGGAAAGACTGACCATGGTATCTATATATGTTTTTGGAATAGCTAAATTCAAATCCCGGATTAGTTGAACTCTACTTTCTCGTTCAGGGTCAAGGGCATTTCTGCTGTCAAATTTGCAAAATTAGTCGCAACCAAATTGAACAGTGTATACTTATATATTTCAGGTCGCTGAATACGAATCTGTTGTCAGTTTAGCCACATCAAATTTGGTCGCGATTTGACCTTGAAATGCCCTAAAAATTAAACCATGGTAAAAAAGACTTAACCATGGTATCTTTATGTTTTTGGGGTCGATGAATCCAAATTAGTTTGGCCCCATCAGGTCAGGGTTAAGGGCATTTTAAGGTTAAATCGCAACCAAATTTGATGTAGTCAAACTGACCACTGATTCGTATTCAGCGTCCTCAAATACATAAGTAACATTTTTTAAATTTGGTTGCGATTAATTTTGAAGATTTACCTTAAATGTTCTTGACTCCTGACCTGATGGAGTCAAATTGACACCGGATTTGATTCAGCAACCAAAATATATATATATATATATATATATATATATATATATATATATATATATATATATATATATATATATATATATATATATATATATATAAAATGTCAATACTTCAGGTACGTATTCAGGATCCAAAAGTAAACATAAAAGTCTACAAATATGAGTCCGCAAGACCTTCGTTTCCGAAATACAGGGTGTTAATATTTTTTTTGTCAAAAAATTTTTTTTTTTGAAAATTATAAAACCTAGCTTATGTTTTGCTAAACATAATTAAAGAACTATAATTTTATTGAATATTAAAAAAATGTTTAATTATACAATTCTTTTATTTTTTTTTTTTTCTGTAATAAAATCAGATGGCCGTATTTTTTAAATGAAATATCTGGAAAACGGTTGCTTATATCAACTTTTAACAGGTGTACCTTTTGACGTGAAAATGACACAGCAATTATTTAATTTACTTTAAAATGTAATACAGGCCAAAAATTAAAAAAGTTGTGATTTTTAAAATAGTAAAAAGACGTGGTGTAGGTGGCTCCCTACATGTAAGAGCCGTACTAAGATTAGATTCGAATTCGTCATACCACAAACCCCTGAAATACTAATGTTTACGTCAATATTAACATTATCAAACATTTTATTTAAAAATAGAAAAATTAAGTAAAACTTAACACCCTGTATTTCGGAAACGAAGGCCTTGCAGACCCATATTTGTATAGACTTTTATGTTTATTTTGGACCCTGACTACGTACCTGAAGTATTGACATTTCTGATGAATCACCCTGTATATAGATATACATAAACATATACATATACATATTTATATACATATATGGATAGAATTGACGCTAGATAGGCAGAAAAACCTGCGTTAGTCGCGATACCCATCAGGATAGCTATCGGATAGGCCGAGATCATCTGATATTACATCGCTATCTCATGCATTGCCCCATTACCCCCAATGTATTTCTGCTCATCGAGATTAAATCAATCTTGGCGCCCGCCGCGATACCCATCAAGATAGGCCCAGATTTCATCCGATAGCCATCGCTATCCCGCGCATTCGCCCCATTACTCCCAATGTATTTCGCCTATCAGATTGAAATCAATCTTTGCGTCCCGGATTACTTTTAAGCTCATGTGTACCTGCACAGGCAATTCTTGTTGTTTTATCAGGATCTTGGCCCTTATAATATAATACGAAAATACAAGTCGGTGACTCATTTTAGGGTGCACGCCAAGAAGAGTAAAGGAAGAGAGAAGGAAATTCCATTGACGTATACAATAAAGTCTCTTTTAAAATAAAATATACAGGGTGTCCCAGAATATGTGGGCAATCTCTCGGAATCTAATAGAAAACCTAAGAATATTATGACAAGTTTCCATAAACTTTTTCCTATGACCCTCCCCTAAGGAGATACAGGTACATAATGGACGCCCCTGGAAATCGTTTTTGTGTGAATAACTTTTAAAATACTAGGCGTAATTTCATATTTTTTTAATATGATGGTAACTAGATAAGTCTTCTTAAAATTAACCCATTAAATCATATTTGGCTTATTTAGTTTGCCAGGGACGGACTAGCTCTGACACCATAATATCAACTTTTTTAACACCCTTTCTGATAAACGCTCAACAATATCATTTTAGGATAGCTTTAATCTTAAACTAAAAAAAAAGGTATTCTTGATTGACATCGATAAAATCAACTGACGAGAAATAAAATATCGTGGTTGGTAATTTTTTTACATTATACAGGGGTTTTCTAATTGTACGTCAATATTCAAGGAAGCAATTTTTGGGTCCATTTTAAGAAGAAAACTTCATATAAACGTATGTCCGAAACGTCTTAACTTTTGAGATACGAGTAGAGGGTGTTAACATTTTCAAAAATAAATCATTTATTATTTTAGTTATTAAGGTATCAAGGGTATTATAAGGATAATAAGGCTTGACGTCGATCCCGGCCCGAGGGATATACGACTAAACATTCTTTATATGAGAAAAATTTGAATGAATTTGAATGATTAGTTTAAACAAATCGTCACATTTTTGAAAAATTGTCGAAACGTAATGGAACTATGGTTGTAAGTTATTTGTCAATAAGACAGCACATAAAAAAAATTTTGCGATTGAGGCAAAAAAATGTCCAAGTAGTGGAAAATCCCATTCCCCCAAGATATTTTAGTGAAAGTTCCCAGGCTGAGCATGCGCTTGTCAAAAACTAGGCGGATTTACGAGAAAGAAATTTCCATTTTGGCCTGGTGACGGAACACTGCGTGACCGTGGACGAAACCGTTTTGATGGCTTATTTTCAAGATTTGTCAGAGTAATTTTAAACCCCTTTAAATTTTCAATGTTACGTAAAGAATTAATAGTTATAAGAAGATAAGAAGTAATGAAAATTGATTTCTCTGCAAATTTCCCTAAAAGCAATTGGGAGAAATTATCAGCCTAAAAGTAAAGGGTTTTGACTCGCGAACAAGTTATAATTTTTTTTGAAAGAAGCGCTGACTGAAAAATATTTGCAGATAAAGTTGAATTAGTGATAGGTGTATTAGGAGCTTGTAGAAGAGACGAGTTTTAAAAATTAAATTTTTCCCGGGTGGCTGGGATAGGGGTCAGCATATATTTATTGACATTCACAAAGAAAAATGAAAAGGGCGATTTTTTGGTTATTGATAAAGTGAAAGGGCCCAAAAAGTTAATTGGGACTATGGTCTTTGACCTAAAAGTGCACCTATTGATGGGTTTTTTTGTGTTACTTTTAAGGATGTACTGTGCAGCCTTAGGTAAAAATACATTTTGAAATATACCCTTTAAGATTGCTAATATTTGGGTTACCGATGCTAAGCACACAGTCATTGTTTAAGACGTCGCGGCAACAATTCATTCTGATGCGGGGGGTACTGGGGGCTTAATGAGGTTAGGAGGCGGAAGAGTTCTTCGGTAGCACGAGGGTACGTGGATGATAGTGAAAGCCAAAAATTTGGGTAATGCTTCCCCTTTGAGGGAAAAAGTATTACTTTAACAAACAGCAACTGCGGTGGGGGATGAAAAGGGAATTTTCCGGTCAGTTTGAAAATTGTACGTTTTACTTTTTAATAAATGCTTAATGAAGATAATTTATTGTTTATTTAGGTAAATTTATAGGCCCTGGGCGTTTTTTTTTTTAAACCCCCGGGTAATATTTCGTATTTAACTGACTTTGACATAATATTATTATTTGTCAAATAATACACCAGTCGGACATTAATATCTTTAATACCACTTTAGGTATTTTAATAAAATTTGGCATAAATGTCTATGAAAAAGAAGCATTTTTAAAAAATTCACATTTTTTTATTTCCACCAGTGGCGTTCGTACAGAATTTGACCTGGGGTATTTTGGAAATAAAAAATATGGCACACTAAAATGCTTTTGATACTAGTATATGTATGCCAAATTTCATTAAATTATCTAAATTGTATTACAGATATTAATAATAAATTATTTATTTTAAAAAATTTACCACCCTATCTCAAAAGTTAAGAGTTTAGGACATACGTTCATATGAAGTTTTCTTTTAAATGGACCCAAACATTGCCTGTTAAATATTGACGTAAAATTAGAAAAAACCCTGTATAATGTAAAAAATACCAACCATGAATTTTATTTCTCGTGTTTATTTTATCGATGTCAATCAAGAATACCTTTTTTTTAGTTTTAAAGTTAAAAATATCCAAAAATAATATATTACCTTTATCATACATTGTGTTAAAAAATCCTATTATTTTGTCAGAGCTAGCCGTTCCGGGAAACCAAATAAGCAAATATGATTTAAAAAAAAAAAAAATTTTAACAACTTAAACCTTCTGTATGGATGATTATTTTTTGTAAGTTAAATTTTTAATTAATTTTTTTTCTATCTCATTTTACTTTTTGTATGCAAAAAATTTGAAAAAAGATTATTTTTATTATTTTTTTTTTTAAAAAAAGACTTATCTGGGAACAATCATAATTAAAAATATTAAATTACGCCTAGTATTTAAAAAAGTATTTAAAAAAAAGGATTTCTAGGGGCGTCCGTTATGTCCGTATTTCCGCAGGGAAGGCCTGGGAAAAAGTTTATGGGAACTTGTCAAAATATTTTTGGGTTTTCTATTAGATTCAAGAGATTGCCCACATATTCTGGGACACCCTGTATAATTACCATATTAAAATAGAATTAGCAACAAAGTTTTCATAAGGAAAATTCATAATCATTCAATTCGAAAAAAAACGTTATCTGTTGTTGAATTGCCCTGTAAAAACAACATACTTTTTCTTTGTTTTTATATATAGTTGGTACTAAAGTGGAAAGGTAATATCTCTTCAATCTCAGTTATTTTTTGAGAATAATTAAAGTACATCGATAACTGTAATAGGGCCAATAAAAAACAACTTCTTAATAAAATGTATCATATTAAAATAACTGTCTGTTGGCTATTTTTTAATAATCTATTTTTTATAATCAGTTTGTCCAGAGGAATTGTTTAACGAGCTATGCAAATCTTGCGCAGCTAAGAAAATTAAAACGTTGAAGGAGATCAACATCGCGTTTTTGCCCTACGAGTCCCAGGTTTGTGCTAGATGTTGCTTAGAGTAGAATTGAGCATGCTTTTTTAATGTGCCATTGTGATGTTTTATGTTTTTCATGTGCAATAACGAAAATACTTTTCTTTATGTTATTTTCTAATTTATGAATTTATTACCGGTTTAATATAAAAATTTGAAAAACCCCAAAACTTTTTAAAAAAAACTCTTTCACGACACTTTTATACGACCTCAGCGGTCATTTTCTGCAGAAGTTTTGTGACTTACGAAAGGCGTTTTTAAGTGAATTATAAAATTATTGTTTTAGAAAATTTATTAAGGTACAAATAAAGGAACAAAGAGTAACCGCAAAATTAGCTTTTTTAAGCATGTTGTAGCGACCAAGGGAAAGAAGATAAAAATATCAGTCAATTATTATCAGGTTGTTCGTTGTTTTTCAAATTTTTTTAAAAATTTAATATTAAATATTTTCGTAATAAATAAGGATTTATGAGAGTTAAATATTTTTCTTAAGGTAGTTCACTCACCAGAGACGTACACAAAATTAGCTCTTTATAGTAAGTAAAGCACGGACGGTCTACATTTGAAACTCCCCATCTTGAATGGACATTTTTTATCTTCGTCTCTTCCATGCCATCCGCGCCGAACTCGCCCATCTCTAACAAAAATTGATTGTTAAACGGGTCGGGGTTAGTACCAGGACGGATCATTCTATTTTTTCCTATTTTAATTTAATTCGTGATGCAGTTTTTTGAATGGACCGCAAAATTAGCGCTGTTCCAAATAAGATCGAATACGCTTTACCAAAAGTTAGAGTGTACACACAACACATGAGGTCTGTTTGTTATTTAGTAATATTTTGCACTATTTTACACTTTTTGGACCCACCTAGTCCTAAAATACACCTTCCTTAAGGACGATTACGTAAAAAAAGAAGAAAATAGCAAAGAGGGTGTCCAGTTTTCGTATGTTTTTCTATACCAGATCCCTTATTATAAAAGATAGAAAGATGCGGGTTTTAGGCTTACTGTCTCATTTTTTTGTGAAACTTTCAATGCTGCAAACAAAATTTTCATAGCCCTTAGTTTCTAAAATACAGGACGAAATTGAAAATCTGTATTTTTTACTCGTCCCTGTATTTCCATTCTTTGATAACTTATAGAAAAGGTAAATACGGATTCTAATAGATGTTTTTACGTAGAATTCAGTGGCGTACTCAGTTTTTTACCCAGAGCAATGAATCACCTTGAGATATTGACCAAACTTAGTTATTTCTTAATGCAACACCCTGTATATTATCTTCTTATCTCATTCGCCTCTTTTTTTTAAGAGCTTCTCAAAAATATATATATTTGTTTATAATTATTTTTATGGAAAAGGTAAAAATCTCACATTTTTCGTAAAATACATGGATTTCCACGCAGTAGGCTGTGGCCGTAAATATAAAACCACATTAATAATATTTTAAATACTTTGTGTAGTCGGTTGTGTGTGTTAAAAGTAATAAACCAGTAACATTTAATAATTTTTTATTTTAATGTAATGGGTCACACATGTTCAAACTGCCTCCATTAAGTTCAAGGCAATTTTTGACATACTGTTCAATTCTTCGTAAAGCATTAAAAAGAATCATCGGTCAGTTCTGCAGAAGCCTAAATGTCTGCGGGTAGCTTTTCGAAGTTGATCGATATTTTGGTACTGATTCTTGTAAATATGATTTTCTATATACCCCTACAAAAAGAAATCTAATACAGAAAAGTCAGGTGACTCCAGGCTACTCCCGGACAGGTCCATTGGTACCAATCCATTATTGGGGAAAACGGCCTCTAAATATTCCCTTACTCTTAACGAGTTATGACTTAGTGCGCCATCTTGGTTGGTAATATATATTATTTACATGGGCGAGAGGAATATCTTCTAATATTTCCATCAAGGCATTTTGGATTATACCTAAGTACCTATTTGCTGTTAAAGTCCCTTCGTAAATGAAATATTTTAATTTTAGTAAGAAAAATAAAGCATGATACGCTAAATCCAAAGCGACCTTTGGCGTTCTCGCGGATAAATTACATGCTGGTTTTCTTCTTGAGACCAGTATTTCGAATTATTTCGGTTCAGAATCTTTAAAGGGTAAAATAAGCCTCGTCTGACCATACCACCATCCTTTAAAATGCCTATGGTCCTGCATCATTTGTAGGTACCAGTTGCAGAAATCTATTCTACGATGCGCGTCACCGGGGTGCAGATGTTGGACGAGTTTATATTTGTAGGGTTTGAATTTATGCTTAATTGCTCCTTGATTTTTTCACCCCACCTCTTCATACACTTTTCTGCACATGACGTGGATGGATTGCCATAACAGAGGCCACAACATTTATTTCTGTCTACTTCCCCTGTTGCCTTTTGTTGTAAGACGGTGGTCTTGGTTTGTTGAAAGATCAATACTGATAAGATTGGCTTTGATTTTTTGAAAATTCTTTTATCTGGCTGCTGTCTTTCTGATATCTACGAAAAATGAGAATAGATAACTAACAGTTTATAATAAATAATAGGAACTTTAATTACTATTTTCATTTTCATTACTATTAAAATTTTGTCAAAACTTACCTACTGAAATACAGCTCCGGAGGTCATCTGCATCTTCGTTAGTTTGGATAAAACAAACATACATATCGGGTTTTTCGTAATTTTCAAATTTATTATTTTCTGCCATAATCTGTTTTTTTTTATAAACACTATTTGGCACTACATACAGGAAAGTAAAAGTACAAAATTGTATATATCGCAAATATTTGACATTACTATTAAAAATATGTCGATAAGAGGCATTTATTTATTTTTTTTGTCTTCCGTCATTGCTTATCCATGATTAACCAAATGCATTTCTTATATGCTAAGGGCATTAGTCATAGCCTTCTACAAAAAGTTTTCAAAATATTATTATTGTGGCATTTACGGCACAGCCTACTGCGTGGGAAACCATTTTTACGAAAAACGTGAAATTTTTACCTTTTTTCATAAAAATAATTATGGACAATTATATATTTTTGAGAAGCTCTTTAAAGAGGCGAATGAGATAAGAAAATAATATACAGGGTGTTCCATTAAGAAATAACTAAGTTTGGTCAATATCTCAAAATCCATAGCTCTGGGTAAAAAACTAAGTACGTCACTGAATTCTACGTAAAAATCTATTAGAATCCGTATTTACCTTTTCTATGCTATCAAATAATTGAAATACAGGGACGAGAAAAAAAACAGATTTTCAATTTTCGTCCTGTATTTTAGGAAACTAAGAGTGGCTATGAAAATCTATAATAGCATTAGAAAGTTTTACAAAAATAGGACAGTAAGCCGCGAACCACATCTTTCTATCTTTTATAATAAAGGATCTAGTATAGAAAAAAAATACGAAAACACCATTTCTTAATAACAAACAGACATAGTAAACTTTCAAAAATCTATAACTTTAACAAAAAGATCAAAAAAGTCTTTGCTAAATTTTCTGATACTTAATTTATATTGGATTAGTGTTTAAAAAATATCGTAAAAACCGTTTTCGAGATATTCCGAACTAAATGCATGACAGATATCGACAATGTTATTTTTAATATCTCGTTCAGGCCAGTCCACTGGGCACTCTAGGCAAGTGCCCAAGGCCCCACGCTCCATGGTGCCCCCTAGTTCCGGTTAGATCATCAACGGATAACCGATATTACAGATGATAGTAATAGTTATGTTTTTTATGATAAGATTATACAAAACAAACCTACACCTAAAAGGGAACCTACTTATCTATTCTTTTTGCCTACATTTATAAAATAGTCTTCCGTCATCATAGGTACAGGGGCCCCATCATTGTCCTAAAGCCCCAGTGTTATGTTTTTCAGACCTCCATCACCTATCTGGTACTGTGCTTATTCAAGATATTATTTTGCATAGTTTTTAAATTTTTTTTTCGTACAAACCGTATCAAAAATGTATTTCAAATCATCAGGATCAGCCTTTACGAGTGGGTATAAACTCTAACTTTTTCTCTCTTTTAGTTCTTCGTAATATTTGTGTTAACACTTATATGAAAATAAATAAACATTATTTTCTTTCTTAGGTCTTCTCACTCGACTGTTCCGAAACATTCCAATGCTATTTCAACCCATCCTTTTCTCAAAAGTACAGCGCGAATTTGGAGAGAATGGCGGAACAAATTGCCACACTCTGTGCCACCCTGGGCGAATATCCATCGGTCCGTTATCGCAGGTACATGATAAATGCCCATTTACATACAGGTGTGGAAAATACAAAACCGAACATAGGGATAAAGTGTAATGTATCAAACAGAAACGGACAACCCCTTTAACTGTGTGAAAGAAGTGAGACAAAGAGTTGCAATGTGTCGATACTTGTATCAAGCGCTGTCTCGAACAGCGAAGACAGCGATTCGAGGCATACGGCAGCCTTCGTCGAGCGTACGCTGTTTAAGCTATTTTGGCGCGTATGTCCTAGTTTAAATTCGATCTCACTCTGTTTTAGTGGTTTATTTGTTTTCTTTGTTCTACTTGCGAAACGTCCATGTTCGGTTTTGAACTTTCCACACCTGTATAGAGAATTATTCTAGTGAAATTGGCGCCTCAATAGGGAAAGAGGGATAAGTCAAAAAAATGTAGTGTGTAATGTGAAACCATGAGTTAATCTAAATTAAACAATAATTATACTATATGTTATACCGCAAATTCCAACCACAGTATTGTGCTTAAGTTTCTGTTTTCTAATTTTAAGCGACTGGGATCGGAATGTCGAATTGGCCCAACTGATCCAGCAGAAATTGGATGCATACAAAGCAGACGAACCTACAATGGGAGAAGGTCCAGAAAAGGCGAGATCTCAATTATTAATTCTGGATCGTGGATTTGATTGTGTGTCTCCACTGTTGCATGAATTGACCTTCCAAGCAATGGCTTACGATTTACTGTAACATACAGAATGATGTATATGTGTAAGTAAGAGATAACATATTATTTGTTGCAGTTGTTCTACCATATTATACGGAGAGGTCCAGTGTAGTAGAAACATAGGCAGGAACTGATGAATTTACTACTGTCCGCTTCGATCGATAAACATCGGCGTGCATGATTAACCGAACGAGATCTCAGTTTGTAATATGCTGTCGGACGGGTGTGTTATGTATGGTTTAAGGCGCACTTGAATATTACGAAAAATAAATTTATGCGGTCTAATCTGTTGAGAAAACAGTTGATACTTAATACCGTTATTTATAAATAGGGAATTAAATACCAACAGCTTTATTTAGCAGTTCATTAATTGCCAAAGCAAAATAAAAAGTAAGTTCTCTAAACCCAAAACTCATTTTCTAAAATTAAAATAGGCATGTACAATGAAAAAATAAATAATTATAAACATAAAAAAATACTTTTAAAGAATTAAACCCCGTCTAACGTTTGTTAGCATATTAGGGCTGATAGTTTGAAAACTTCTTCGATTTTTATTAAGTTCTTCTAAATTATTACCCTATCATGACCATAACCTTATTTTTTAAATAACCCCACAAAAAGAAATCATTAGGAGCAAGGTCTGGTGATCTCGCGAGCCACAAAATGGTTGCACGTCCACTAATCAAAAGGTTAGGAAACGTATTGTTCAAATATCCTTGAACAAAACGTCCAATGTGAGCGGGACAACCATCTTCCTGAAACCAGATATTACCAAATCTTACTCCTAATAATTGGCGAATTGCCGGTACAATTTGTTGTTGTAACAGATACAAATAAATTGCTGCAGTTAAATTGCCTTCAATAAAAAATGGTCCAATAAGGTGTTCTTCCACCATACCAGCTCAAACATTCAATTTTTGAGGATACTGGGTTCGAACCTCAAAATACTTGTGTAGGTTTTCATGAGACCAATATCGAACTTGAGTTGGATTATGTCGATTTAATAATGGAAAGGTCGATTCATCGGTGAAAACAATCGATCTAAGAAAGTTTTCATCTGTATTTGCCACTTCCATTATTAATTCGCAAAACTCCATACGTCAAAATTGGTCTTCGGGAAAAATTTCATGTGTTTTTCGGGCCTTGTAGGATCGAAACCATTTTTTTTAAGGACTTTTTAACTGTAGTAGGCGATGAATCTGTTACCTCAGCAAGTTGTCTACTGGTTACAGTGGGGTCTTGTTCGGCAGTAACACAAATTAATGCCTCTTTTAATTCCCGTTTTTCATTTACGAGTTCCTGTTTTTTTATGTTTTTGGGGAGATAACACCCGTGGGTCTCAAAAATTTTGATAATTTTAAATTGCAGCATGTTATAGGTTGTTTTCAAATGCTTCGGAAAAGACCTTGATACAATACAAATACATTTTACAATTTGAACCTTTTCACGAAGTTGTAAACATCCATTATTATTTATTTTTAGTGAAGAAACGAGTTTCCAAGAGAACTTACCACGTATTTGCAATGGCTGCGGCTGCAAGAAAGCAAATAATATTTAAATTCAAAATAAATCTTCAAAAACATTCCACATTTATCGCATCGTTTTTGCGAGTTTTGTTTCGCTAGCTCGAGTCAGGCGAATGTAAGTCAATTCGCCTAAGTGTTTCCTATGTTTCTACTACAGTGGACCTGTCTGTATACATAATACAAAATTGTATATTATGACTATGCTTTCTTGATATATTTGTCGACGTGGTTCCACAGAATTGCCACCTAGATCACCTGACCTAACCCTTTTAGATTTTTTTATGCGGTTATGTAAAATCTAAAGTTTTTAAAACGCTTCCTCGAAATCTGAATGAACTTCGCCAACTCATCATCGGTGCGTGTGCAGAAATAACCCGGAAATGCTCCATAACTCAAAGAAGAATTTACAAAAAGAATGTTTATATGCCAAGAAGTCCAAGGTGGATAGTTTAACACCTTTTAAATAAACTTGCATTTTTGTTAATTTTTTCTTTATTAAGATCTCTGTAATTGTGTTGTGTATTGTAGGTTTTTCAATAGATTTAGTGATTTTTGGGTATTATTTATTATTGAATTGACTATCACTAAGCAGACTTGTTATAATTTAACAAAAATGTCAAAAATAAACCGTCGTTAATTGTTAAAGCTAAAAAATGCCACGAGAAATTAATTGAAAATTAGAATATTGAAACAACATTTTGAAAAATAAAAATTGATGCTATTAAAAAAGTGATTTGACGCCAGGATATAAAAATTTGTGATTGTATTCAGATTCAGCATGTAAGAACTATTAAAAAGAGGTGTCACACGACCCCCATTTACATTAAAAAAATACGTTGATGACGTCACGTTGTTGCTGTGACACTTACAGCTATCATTTTTTGTAGGTTGTCATCGTGTTGTTAGTCATGCTAACAACCCAAATTTGAATTAAATATCTTCAGTACTTCTGGAAGATATAAGGGGTGGGGGTTGCGGACTTTATGTCCCTCACTGTATAGGGTATTATACAAATAGTTTAATATATTGTAATGGGTAACTAACATCTTAGACAGTATAAAGCCACGAATAATACTTTTTTTTCAAGATTTACACTTTTTTATTTTTGTAAAATTATAAATTTACTACCCTCTACCGCCGCGCCGCCCTGTTTTGAGCCTCCCTGGAGCCTGTGACAAGGAAAGTAATATTGGGAACATAATATTTTTAACAAGATCATATAATTACGTACAGTTTTGCCATAACTTGTCTGGTAGAAACTGATAATAGACTACCATAAAAAATTAAAAAATATGTGTAACTCTTTTGATGCATTTAAAAACAACATGTAGGTTAAAAACTCGAAGAAATAATATTATTCTTGGAATCAAATATTTATTATTATTATTATTGTGCCGCAACAATCCTTTGTATTCGTAATAAGCCGCCTCTCCCATTTCAAGTCGGACCAACATGCAGGTGTTCCAAGAAGTTAAATTAACTTAATAATATAGAGTGGTAAAATGCATTTAATAAGTGTAAACACAAAGAAATTTGTAAAGGAGAAAGTAGCAAAATTTATAAACCTAGTTTCAAGTTTTTTTATCCTCACCAAATGATATTTCAGAACTTCACTACTCACTTTTTTCTTTTGGAACATTTTACAAAATTTTAAAAAATATATTCAACTTTTTCTAATCAGATATGAAGCCTCAGGTGCTAAAAAAGAAGTCCTCCTAGACGAAAACGATGACATGTGGGTCGAATTGCGCCACCAGCACATCGCCGTAGTGTCCCAGAGCGTAACTAAGAACCTGAAGAAATTTACGGATTCTAAAAGAATGACAGCGAGCGACAAGCAGTCGATGAAAGATTTGTCAACGATGATCAAAAAGATGCCACAATATCAAAAGGAGCTGTCCAAGTATGCCACTCACTTGCAATTGGCAGAGGACTGTATGAAGCAGTACCAGGGGTATGTGGACAAACTGTGTAAGGTTGAACAGGTAAGATTATTTCCAGTGTAAAAATGATTAACCATATCTATAAAATTATACAGGGTGTTTCGAAAAATGTGGGAAATCTCCCAGGTATAAAAAAAACATGAAAAGAATACTACATGTTCAAATAAACTTTTTTCCTATAGGCCACCTCTTCGGAGTTATTGGCTCCAAAAGAGCTCCAATGGTATTAAGTTTTTTAGACATAATTGGGTATATTCACGTTTTTTGGAAAACCTATAAAATGATAGCATACATGCATATTAATCGTATAGTAACCCCCAAAAAAACTAAAAAAACATATTTCAAGCAAAAACTGCCCTTTAAAATTCAAATGCAAAGAATTGGCGCCAAAACAAGCTTCCCGAAGGTCACTGCTGTCTGACGTCACAGCGCATATAAACAGAAAAGCGTTATTGGTGTTTCTTATACATTGTCACCTTTTAAGCGAGGTTTAATTTTATTACGGCATTATTTACATGGCTACAGTCAAAACAATTAAGTTGCTATTATTATCAAGAAACATTCACAGCTGTTTGAATGGATGATATGTACGAATCACAAAAAAATGGTGTTTGGTGCCCTTTACACTAGCACATCTGTGAATACACCAAACAAAATTTTTGTATATGTGCCTCGGGGGAATTATAAGCGTAAAAAAAGATGGTTTACAGCAGCAGGATGTAATGTACCAAAATCAAAAACGTGATTTTTTCTGTTGTGAAGATCACTTTAAGGTAAGTAAAAAATAAGGTTATAATCAACAAATACATAAATGCCTACATAAGCAAGTATATTTTTTCTAATTTGGTTTAAACCTTAAGTATTAAAAAAGTTGTTTTATTTTATTTAACACATAAAATAAATACTTACAATGCAGCATTTGCACCTTTGATTTCTGCTGAATTCAAACGTTCTTCACTTTTAATGTAATCTGTCACCATAAACATATTCACAGAGTGTAAATTGTTTGTGGAAGCCTTGAAAAATCCTTCGTTAGCCATAATAAATGAAAAAAAAACTTTATTTAGCCACGCAAAATTTAAAAAAAAAAACTAATTATGTCGAGATTTACCGCAGCACAACTGGAAATAGACAAAATCGATACGTAAACAATCTTATTTATATGCGATGTGACGTCACGAGTCGTTTTGCAGTCCCTTTAACCTTCTTCGTTTTACCTATGTTTTCATACCTGAAATATTCGGTACTAGCTCTTTTATACGGACTTGTGAGATTATAAAATTGACCTGGGGACTCGTCCCTACGAATTTATGTGTACTTTGTTTAAATAGGGTATTTTCACTCAATTGATATTGATAATGTTGTGTGTAAAAATTAAAAGTAGAAACACAATTAAGCAAAACCTGCTAAAAAACACGGAAAAATACAAACCCCTACTTTTCTATTTAAGGTTTAATTATCATTGTAATTTAAATAGCCCGCCACTCCCCTAACCAATCAAATTCAACATGGATGCCAAGTCTGTTTAGGAACTATCGATATCGACAATCGTATCGATTTTAACGAAATGCTAAAATGCGAAATGCTTTTTAGACTTTACACTAAAACACAGCCAGACTACCTAAATAGTTTCAATTGGAATAAAACATAAAAACATACATCTAAATGATTTTCACAACAATAATGGGCATGTCCTTTGGGCATTTTCTCAATACCTACAGCAGCACACCAGGCTTTCCTTCTATCGTCTTGTTTTTAAAGAGAAAAGAATATTTTTGAAGATCCTAAACTCGGCCGGCTTCTGGTTTCGCAAATAATAACAATACACTTTTTTTCATTTTGAATAAAATAACGGAAATTTACTCGTAAAAGGGTTCATATCAAGGAAAGTTTGGCGATAATAATAACTATAGTAATTAATTGGAATATTTGGAAAGAACACACACTATTTAAAAATTAGAAATTATTAATAAATAGGTTACAAGTTATACAGGTTGACATTGACAATATGACAATTGACAGGAAACGCCAACTTTGTAGATGTTGCGCATATCGATATTTGATGACAGGCGTATCGAATAACAAAAAGCTGACAACAAAGCAGAAATTCCACCAATAGAAAATTTAGGGCCGTGACGTCACGGGCCTACAAAATTCAATCTTAAAATTGATTTTTAAGGCGTGTCCAGAGGCCAAAAAAATCGGGAAAAAATATTTTTGGCCTTTATTTTCATGTGGCTTTGCAATAAGCTAATAAAAAAAAATCATGAAAAACGCCTATTATATGGATAATACCCAATTATTGAACCACCCGGTGTATTTCAATTTCGTTTTAATAAGATGTGATACAAAGTAAGACTCTTCAAATTACTATCAAAGGAAGTGTTGTGAATTACTCACAGCTGCAGGGTCAGACTAGGTCTGACACTCATACCCCCTTTTTTTACGCCCTGTATTGATAAGAACATTGGTCATTTTTTACAAACCTTTTAGTAAATTTTTGTTTAAGTGTGTTTAATGATTTATTTTCGATCTAAAACTTTTTTTCAGGATTTAGCCATGGGTACTGACGCTGAAGGTGAAAAAATCAAAGACCACATGCGAAACATCGTACCCATCCTGCTCGATCCGAAAATCGTCGATCAGTACGACAAGATGCGCATCATCGCTCTGTACGCCATGACGAAAAACGGCATCACCGATGAAAATTTGCAAAAATTAGCCACGCACGCTCAGATAACTCAGAAGCAAACTATTGCTAATTTACAGTACTTGGGCGTGAATGTTATCAATGAGGTAAGGCCATTGCTAAGGTACGAGGTACGGTCGCGTATTGGCATTGTCTCTTGCCTTTTCTTTTTGGTTAGGTCTGGTTACTACTAACCACTACTATTATTCATCTCAAGGGGAATACTTTAGTAAAAAGAAAAACCATTATGGAATTTGCGAAAAAAAGTTGTTATTTTTAGGTGCTACCCAGGAAAAAATTGAACTTTCATTTTGTTTTTTTTTGGTGAATTTTATTAAATTTTATCGTCAAATCCCAAATTTCGCAAAATTACTTTTTTTAAATAAAAAACATAGCCAGTTGAAATTTTTTCATTCAATAATTTTATTATGCAAATATTCGAAATGCCCAAGCAAGATGCAGATATTTTGGTGAAATAACTACTTAACAAACTAACCACGAGCAAAATTTAGATGGTGTTGCTAAACTGCAAACCGAAACAAACAACATCAACACGTCAAGAAACGGGAGATATTGTTCCTTCTACTCGTTACCATTTTTTCGCTTCTTGAGGACATGTATCTGAGGCTTTATGATGAAGACGGGGCATCTGGTTTTTTGTAATTTGTCAAAGGCGTTTGATTGTGTGAATTATGAAACATTGCTTCGAAAACTTGAAGTATATGGTTTTAGAGGCACGTCATTAAACTGGTTTAAGTCATATTTGTCCGGCCGTTACCAGACAGTATTTTTCAAAAATGAGCATTCTGCGATTAATCCGATAACCTCAGGGGTGCCCCAAGGCAGCAAATTGTTAAAAGTTAACAACGGTTTAGAATGTTTAACAAAATGTCAGATTTTAACAGGTTGCCTACTAAAATCATTGAATAACAATGACAATGACGTTTTGTTAAACATTCTAAACTGCTAAGTCCATTGCTAAATTTAACAACGCGATCATCACTTGGCCGTAAGTCTTTAATTTGATTGTGTGAAACTTGCCTATTGTTTTACGCCTTTTCTTATATACCATTTTAAAATTATCTGAGTCTTACAGACCATGAATTAGAAGAATTTTTTCATTTTGAAAGCTATTTATTTTGCATAAATTAAATCGATTATAAGATAAAGCGTTTGTTTTTGGGAAAATTCTTATTAGTATCTTTTATATTCAGTGCTTTTCTTGCAAAAGAGAGCAGTTTGCTACATTTATAAAGCTAAGTCCAAAGCCTCATGTAAACAATTATTTTTATCAAAAATAATTTTAATACTTCATTCTATCTATGTTTTAGAAACACTATCTTTAATATACGAGGTAGGTTTGAAAAGTCCGCGCAAAAATAAAAACTACTTACTTGTAGGGGGGTAAACCTTTTTATTTTTCTACATAGTGTCCTTTTAGGCTTATACACTTCGTCCAACGATGTTCCAGTTTGTTGATCCCTTCCAAATAATAGGATTTGTCCAAGTCTGCAAAATATCGATCAGTGTCTGCAATCACTTCCTCGTTTGAATAGAATCTTTGTCCCACCAGCCATTTCTTCAAATTGGGGAACTAATAGCAGTCCAAGGGAGCCAATTCTGGAAAATAGGGGGGATATGAAACGAGTTGGAATCCTATTTCCATTAATTTTGCGACCACAACTGCTGAGGTGTGTGCTGGTGCGTTTCGTGGTGGAAAAGGATTTTCTTGTGGGCCAATCGTGGGTGTTTTTCTTGCAGCAGAATAATATGCACCTGTAATAGTTTTACCCTTTTCCAGATAGTCGATGAGGATTATCCCCTGCGAATCCCAAAAGACAGTCGCCATAACCTTTCCGGCCGAAGGAACGGTCTTCGCCTTTCTTGGTGCAGATTCCCCCTTGGTAACCCATTGCTTAGATTGTTGTTTGGTCCCAGGAGTATAGTAATGTATCCATGTTTCATCCACAGTGACGAAACGACTGTAAACCATCCTTGCGACACTCACACGATTCCGTTTTTGGTCAAGCGTGAGCAATCGTTGCACCCATCTTGCGGATAGCTTTCTCATATCCAAATGTTCATGTAAAATATTATGTACCCGTTCAGTCGAGATGCCCACAGCACTAGCAATCTCACGTACCTTAACTCTTCTGTCATCGATCACCATATCATGGATTTGATCAATGATTTCTGGAGTCGTGACCTCCACACTCCACAGGCCGTCCAGAACGTTCAGCGTCACTTGTGCTCATATGGCCAGTCCGAAAATTTTGAAACCACTTGTAAACTGTTCTAATCGAAGGTGCAGAGTCACCATAATGTTTATCAATCTTCTCTTTAGTCTCCTGAGGCGTTTACTTTTCATAAAGTAATGTTTAATCACCACACGAAATTTTTTTTCGTCCATTTCTTGAAAATCACTCGACTTCCTTGATTCACACGAATGCCAAACACAAAGAAATAACCAATATGGCTGACACTTAGTGTGCGTTCATTTAACAGATGCTACTAACTAAACATGACCTCTATACGCGCCGGTGGTGCAATCTCTCTGACTCGGACGGACTTTTTAAGTCATCGTCAGTACAAGAAACCTTGGTTTTAATACCAGGAATTTTTCGCAAAATACTAGACAAAATTCTCAACTTTATCTTCCAAATTCATGTTCTACTGTAATAAAAAAATCTTTAATTTATGACCAAAAAAAATGTTTAATCATTTACCTGCTAGTATTAAAAATAAAGGTAGTTTTCATAAATTCAAATGGTCAGTCAAAAACTTATTATTAGGAAAGGCTTATTATGTATTGTCTGAATTCTTTAAAGATAGTTTAGATAAGATTTATTGCATATAATCATTATATTGTCTTTTTCCTCATAATATATAAGACATCGACGTTATGTCTTTTGGTTAATGATTATGTCAATAAGTTTTTCTCATATTTCAAGTAGAATTAGTTAAACCTTGATTTGGGTCTTTAAAAATCAATAATTTTTGAACATTTTTATTTTAAAGGGTGGTATAAGAAAAAAACAGTACACCGTACCACGAAAAGAGAGAATCACCGAGCAAACGTACCAAATGTCTCGTTGGACTCCAGTAGTAAAAGATATCATGGAAGACTGCATAGAAGACAAATTGGATCAGAAACATTTCCCGTTCTTGGCTGGACGTGCTCAGAGCACAGGATACCACCCATCATCCACCAGGTAAACTAAACTGATAAATTTCGTAAATAAACAGTGAGTTATTCCACGCTATTTCATTTACAGTTTATACATCTACGTATTTTAAATGTTTTTTGCTGTATAATAAAATTTTAATTTTGTAAATTTTTATGTATGTCTGTCTGTTTAAAATTAAACATTTTGTTGGGATTCTCAAAAATGTAGAGATAGGACCAGATGATAATTATGTAAGCTTTGATGTAGAGATTCTGTATACAAATATGCAAGTAGAAGAATCGTTAAGCAATCGTTAAGAAGATGACACATTAGTACAACGCACCACCCCACCGCTGGATGGAGTGATGGAGTTGTTGGAGCTTTGCCTCCGTAGTTTCTACTTCCAAGTGAAAGATGAGTACTATACGCAGGACGATGGACTTCCCATGGGTTCATCGCTCTTTTCAGTGGTAGCAAATATTTATATGGAATGGTTTAAGGAACACGCAATTAAAACTGCACTAATCAAACCAAAAGTTTTGCAACAATATGTTGACAATACTTTTATTATACGGGCAGGTAATGACGAAGAACTTGAAGGTTTCTTAAAACATCTAAATTGCCTGTATAACATTCTCAATGGAGAAGGAGCAAAATTCAACACTATCTTTTCTCGACGTTCTAGTTTAACGAAATAATGGACATAAACAAACCTCGGTACACGAAAACCTACCCACACTGGACAATATTTACACCAGAATTCTAATCACTCTAACGGAATGAAACAAAGAGTCATACATACTCTATATATCCGCGCAGTGACCTTATGTAACAGTAAGGAATCCCTGCAAAGTGAAATAAGTAATGTATCTAGGGATCTTAAGCAGAAAGGCTACAGTGAAAGATTGGTTAAGAAAACAATCAACAAATATCAAAAAAGAAAAATCAAATAAAACTAGTATATATATATATATATATATATATATATATATATATATATATATATATATATATATATATATATATATATATATATATATATATATATATATATATATATATATATATATATATATACAGTCAGTTGTAACTTGGAATAAATTCGATAATAAATAAATGGGGGCGTGTTCGGAAAAACGCTCGGACACGTCAATTGAGATTGTAACTTGCGCATTTTTTCCAATATTTTTTTTTTATACAGGGTGTGCCATGTAGGCGGGGCTAATACCAACTTTCTTATTTTAAATGGGACACCCTATATGTTATTATATTTTTGAATTATCCACAAAATTCCAAACATTTTTATGTATCACATGCCATACCTTTATTCGATTGTTTTTAAGATACAGGGCGTTAAAAAAAACGTGTTTTATAAACTTAAAGAGAGTTCTATTAAATATTTTTCTTTAATAAGTGTTCAAAATGTAAACCATTTACTATTTGGCAATGCCCTAAACGTACTACAAATTCATTTTGAACGTTTCTTATGCATTCTGGAGAAATGTTTCGACACTCTTGCCTTATTCCAGTTTTCAACTCCTCAATATTTGCCGGCTTGGTCATATAAACTTTGGATTTCAAATATCCCCATAGGAAAAAATCCAGAGGAGTCAAATCGGGCGATCTTGGTGCCAATCCATCTGCCTGGAAAAATAGTATCCAGATAGTTTCGAACAGGTCTTGCAAAATGAGGAGGCGCACCATCTTGCTGAAACCAGATGTTTCTATTTGGCATATCAGCTTCTATTGAATCAGGGAATAGAACAGCTAGATTTGGAATTAGTTCTTCTTGTAAAAACTGTAAGTACCTTGCTCCATTTAAATTTTCTTCGAAGAAAATTGGGCCTATAACTTGCTGACCTAGAATCCCTGCCCAAACATTTACTTTTTCTGGGTGTTGAGTGTGGCCTTGCCTCATCCAACATGGATTTTTTGTGCCCAATAACGGCAATTTTGACGAATTCTCCGTTCAGCATAAATGTCGACTCATCGGAAAAGAGAATGTTTTCTGTAATAAGATTATTATTCTGCATTAATTCCATAAATTGTTCACAAAATTCAATTCTTCTATCTGCATCCTCCTCATTGAGTTCCTGGAGAATTGTTAGTTTATAGGGATGAAATTTTTCTGCTTCAAGAACCCTTACTACTGAAGACTGGCTCACTTCAATTCGCGCGCTACCTTCCTAGTGGGAATATTGGGATTTTCTTCAATGGCTAATAACACATTAATTTTGGTGTCTTCATTAAGCGCAGACCGACGAGAACTAGTTATTGTTCTTACGTGACCATTTTCCCGAAACTGTTTTTTTAATCTTGCTTATAGTACTTTGAGGTATGGGTGGTAAATCAGGATACTTCTGTCTGAATAAATGCAAAATTTCGTTTTGGGTTCTTGTTCTATTTCCGTACCCAATCATCATCAAGATTTCAATTTTGTACTTTTCACTTAAATAGCCCATTTCGTAAAAAAATTAAAAAACTTAAATCTGATTATCCGACAGTAAAGGCACGTCTTGTAGCAATGTCAAAATTTATAAAATGTCAAAATTATAAAATGCCACATTTTTATAGCACATTCATAAAATACATTACAAAAAAACTTTTTACTGAGACACATATTTTTGAATTTAGAACATTTTTAAAATAAAAAATCAAAACTTAAAAACAATCGAATAAAGGTATGGCCTGTGATACATCAAAATGTTTGGAATTTTGTGGAGAATCCAAAAATATAATAACATATAGGGTGTCCCATTTAAAATAAGAAAGTTGGTATTAGCCCCGCCTACATGGCACACCCTGTATAAAAAAATTTAATAGGAAATTTAATTGTAATTTTAGGTTTAGTATAGTTAGTAAAAAGTAATGGTTTTATAATAGTGTAACATTAAAATTTTATGTCAAGTCCAATGTTAGATATTCTTATATAACTAATTATTGCAGCGCCCGTTACGGCCACTGGCACAAGGAACGCAGTCAACAGACCATCAAAAACGTTCCCCGTCTGATCGTATTCATCGTGGGAGGCGTTTGTTTCTCCGAAATCAGATGCGCGTACGAAGTGACTAACGCTCTGAAGAATTGGGAAGTTATCATCGGCTCCTCCCACATTCTGACACCCAGAGCTTTCCTCGAACAGCTGACGGCCCTGACTCCCAACTAGAATACACCAAAGAAAGTTACCTTTAGTGTTGACCACTGAGGGATTACTTTTCCATTTGTATTATTGTGATTTTATAGGGGCTTTTAGGAGCGAGTTAGTTAAAATGGATGACTGCTCTTAGTTTTATCGACCTTTGAGATTATTTTTGAGCTAAATATACTCTGAAACCTGTTTTTTTAGGGGGTTCTCTGGTTTGACGGTCTGATTTTTATGGAAAAAGTAGAGGACCAAAAAAGAAATATAACTTTGGAGTTTTTATCATTAGTCTTTCAAGAGTATACACATAAATTTTTAGCTAAAAATATTTATTAAAACCAAAGTTATAGTGCTCTGAAGACACTTGCCTGGAAAAAATGGGCCCTCACTCCCTCCACGAAATCAGCTGATTGGCTTATTTTAAACGAAAACCACGGGGACGTTTTAATCTTTAAATTTAAATACATGGAATGAACTATTGTGAAAAGAAAATTTTGAAAATTGGATTTTTGGCAGACTCCGGAACAAAAAAAATCGAATTACATGTATGTTTTGTCAACTTTTTGTTAAAAAAAAATGAAATATTTTTAATATTGGGGTCATAATAGTTATTTCGTGCGTATATATGTGCTGAGTCAACCCCATAAATTTAAAGTAAATCGGTCAGTCGTTCCGAGATATGATGGAGGAAATTTTAAAAAACATAGTTTTGAGAAAAACGCTTTTGAAGTTTCAAGTACAGATATACTAAAAAATAGTAACAATATGCAAATAAATCCATTTTATCTATAACTCCTTCTATTAGTTGATATAATATTATTTGTATATAACACACAAAAAGATATAACTACTTTCCATCATATATTATATGTAGTTGTTTTCCAGGCAGCGGTATTTCGAATTAAAAGTGACCATATACAGGGTGTTCCAACTCTACTTACACATTTAATATCTTTGCTTCTGTCCATGATACAAAAAAACCTAAAAAAAATGTGTGTTTGGTAAAGCTAATTTTATTAACAGTATTTGTAAATATACAGTTTGTCACGAAAAAAGAGTTTTCATGTTAAGTACGTTTTTTTTATATGGAACGCCCCAAATATTTTGCCAAATTTTGATTTTTTATTCAATTCTACATCAAAAGTTTATATTACACTATACGTCAATTATTGCTTGAGGTTTTTGAGATAACGACCTATAGTTGTAATATTAGCTAATTTACTCATGTTATAATTAAAAACGATTAAGAAATAAAATCTATTACCTAACATTCTATAGTAAAAGTTTAGACTTCTGACCGTTTTTTATTACTATTTTCTGTCATAATTATTTTAAAATAATTCTTTTAGTGTCACAGTGACCAATTTAGTCTGTAAATTCTAAACCGTTCCTTCTATTGTGATAAAATTTGAAACAATAATATGGGAGCAAGGTCCGCATTTTTTGGCTTATCGATAACTTTAATTATTAAGGTGACCGCTGGAGGCACTTTCGGAATATTTTTTTAAATGGAAATAGTGGTCGAGTGATACCTCATTTTGAAGGTTTTTTTACGCTCAAAGCATTCTTCAATTTTGAAAACCTTTTGTTCAGTATAACATACTTTTTTACCCAATAGATGTCATTCTTTACTGTTGCTGTCATACTGCTCCTTATAGCTCAAAATTGTCTAAAATGGCTTCTTCTTTACAAGATATAATTGAAGCTGTTCTTATTTTTGGCGAAGCTAACCGAAATTACCATGTTACTGTTCGTATGTTCAATGAACGCTATCGGAACGCCAGATATTCAGAAAATTTGTACGACAACTAGTTTTAAAATTTCAAGAACAGATTGCTCGTCGAGGTCCTACGGCATGGCCAGCTTGATCGCCAGACCTCGTGCTTCTGGATTTTTTTTGGGGATGAGGTTTCCGGCTCAATGCACGAACTAAGACAACGAATTACAGATGGTTGTTTGAAAATAACCCCACAGATGCTTCACAATGTCAGGAAAGAATTTCATTTGTCAGGAGGTCCATGGTGATCATGTTGAACAGCTGTTGAAGTAAATTTTTTATTTTTTAGTTAAGGTTGGTTTATTGTTATTTATTTACTATTAAATTGTGTTTTATTTTGAAACATAATTAACTAATTAACAGTTCTGTATACTGAAATTTTTTCGTCTCTATTGAAAAAGATAAAGAGTTTTCGCCAATATTAAAGATCTTTTATCAAATTGATAAAAACTTAAATATTGACATAAAAAACGGTATGACAGCAACAATATTTGTCAGCAATAAAAGTTCTTATTTAAAAAATACTAAAACAAATGTTTAAAAAAAAATATTCCGAAAGTGCATCCAGCTGTCACCTTGACATTTAAAATGGTCATTGATATATCAAAAAATGCAGACCTTGCTTATATATTATCGTTCTAAATTTCTTCACAATATACCGACTGGTTAAAAATTTAGAGGGGGAGGGGGTTACTCGCGATATGATACCTTTAAAGTAAAAAATTTGGAGACCAAATAAATTGCACCTATTTTTTAATCATCGGTATTTTTTAATCAGTAGATTTACTGTATCCTTTATTTACCAATATTATGTAATTAAAGGTAATAGAATAATAATTATTCATCACATCGGCAACACTGGTATGTGCAAACTTCCATAAGATAATCTTTTTGATAAAATAGTGACCCTTAATACTTTAATATAGTTCAATGAATTACACTGTTGCAAATTTACCGAAAACTTTCCCTGAAGCTAATTGAGCAGATAGAAATTATTTTTTAAAATATGTACTGAATAAAAAAACAAGTATGGAAAGGAGGTATATCTTTTTGAACAATCTTTATTATAATTAACCCAAAGTTAGTGGCTCTATGAATAAAGCATTATTAAAATGTATTAAAATTTTTAATTTTTATATTTATTTTAAACTTTATTATTTATTTGTAAGTATTAACTATCTTTCTGTCGTACTGAAAATGTATTATTATTATTATTATTGTTCAAATGTTTAGAATTATTCGTTATTTTTAAAATATGGATCGTTTGTTATTTTTGAAATATAAAATATATTTTAGCTATATACTAATTCTGGAGAGAGAAGGCAAACGGGCACAGGTTGATTTCTTAACTTAACTTAATAACTAATATATATATATATATATATATATATATATATATATATATATATATATATATATATATATATATATATATATATATATATAATTATATGATATATATATATATATATATAATATAATATGGTAAAACAAAATTATAAATTACCGAATAGGTTGGTCACTTTATAGTTAGCAAACTCATTATACTCGTAAAGCAAAAAGTTGAGATACGTAATTCAGTTGAAAAAAATTTTCAAAAAATGTCTTTAAATTTTTATATCACCCTAGAAATTTTTCGTCTTTTAGAGTTTTTTCTATGAGTGCATCCAATAAGTTGACGTCATAAAATTATTTAAAATTTGTGTATTTTGTTTATAACGAATTTTCTATGTTAACAATATTTTACGATTTTGCATACTCACATACGCGTTATTGTATATTTTCGAACCCTTCTAACCATTTTTCGCAGAAAAATCACTTCTTGACTAGACTATAAGAAGGTGGTCCGATAAGTACTTAGCCTACAAAAGAAAAACGAAAATTTTGGAAAAGTGACGATTTATTTTTCAACGTAATCTCCTTTTAGCTTGATACACTTGACCCTACGATGCTCCAATTTCTTTAACCCAGTCTAAAAAATAAGTTTTCTCAAGGTCTGTAAAGTAGGTAGTTTGGAAACAAAAAAAAGTCACACGGGGCCAAATCTGGAGAATACGGTGGTTGGGGCAGCAGTTCGTATCCCAATTCGACCAATTTGGCCGTGGCGAGGGCGAAAGTGTGAGCCGGTGCGTTGTCATGGTTGAAAAGCACTTTTTTCTTCGCCAAATAGTGCCGTTTTTTCTGCAAATCGGCCCAATAATTGCCCTTCTCCAGGTAGTCGATGTAGATCACACCTTGTGAATTCCACTGTTTCGACTGTTCCTTGGTCTCGGGTGTGTACCAGTGGATCCATGTTTCGTCGACGGTCACGAAACGACGCAGAAACTTTTTCGAATTGCGCTTAAACAGCGTCAAACACTGCTCTGAAGTGGTCTCACGGTTTCGCTTGTTGTCCGGAGTGAGCAAACGCGGCACCCATCGCCCCGACAGACTTTCTCATGCCCAAAATTTTATGCAGGATATGAACCACGCGGTCTTCTGAGATGCCTACTGTCTCGGTTATCTCGCGCACCTTCAATCGGCGGTCTGCCAATTCGAGATCGTGGATATTTGTTATCTTGTCCTCCGTGGTAGCTGTTTTCGGGGCACCTGGGCGTGACCCATCAAAAACCGATGTTCGACCACCTTGAAACTCTTTAAACCAATTTTTGACGGTCGCCATCGAAGGAGAAGAGTTCCCGTACACAGCATCCAAGCGCTCGTTGATTTCGCTGCGCGATTCCCTTCCAAAAACAAGAATCGAATCACCAACCGATATTGCTCTTTTTCCACTTTTCTAAAATCCGCGAACACGCCCGCTTCCACACGCGGTCAAAACAAAACTACGAGTCCGATTCGACAGTAGCCGTCTACGAGAATGTACTACACGATAGTAAATTTCTCTTGCGTTAGTGGCGCCATTGGGCGTTGAGGCTAAGTACTTATTGCACCGCCCTCGTACTGGATAAGCAAAGGCGATTGCCAAAAAACGTTTTTTAATAACTTTTTGGCGGTTATTGTATCATGGTATGTTGCTTGCACCCTTCTGGATGCGTCTCTGAATAAAAGTTACGCCTTTTTGTTATTGTTTGGATGATTACCCCGTAGGCCTTTTTGCAACAGAATTATTTACAGTAAGGATAGTAAATTGTAATAAAATATAGCAGACAACTAAAAAACAGTTAAATCTTTTTATTCTAGTCTAAGGTTGCACATTTTATAAATTCTAGAAATGTAGAAATAAACTGATCGAGGAAGTTCAGAAACGTTGTAAAGTGTATTAATTTAAGTAATGTTTCTGTGTCTAGAAAGCCAATCTTTTTATACATAAATATGTGAGACTTGTTTACCTTTAAAATAGTGATACATAACAACTATAGATGTTTAAACCTTCCTTGGGTATTGGTTTAGTAATGCTCTATGGTAATTAAGTTAAAGTGACCTAGAAAACCATTATTTAATTTACAAGGTTTTTCCTTATAATTTTCCATGCTTTTAAAGGTATTATTTAAAATATTTTAGGATTTTTTATGAAGATTGTAGGTATTACATTTAGAAAAACAATTGGCGATCGCAAAATAGAAAAATCGAAAATAATCCTTTTTTAATGGAAAACTCTGTATTTCCGAGTTTTTCCATTTTTAATATATATATATATATATAATATAATATATATATATATATATATATATATATATATATATATATATATATATATATATATATATATATATATATATATATATATATATATATATATATATATATATATATATATATATATATATATATATATATATATAGACTTTATATATATTTTATTTAATAGAGTACCCCTCCTTAGGTCTAGTAAGCCGTGAAAGCCAAACAGAACTTTTATGTTGGATCCCGCTTGGCCAAGCATTATGACAAAACAAATGAATTGACGTATTTTGTACTCAACGAAAAGATATCGCCTACTACTATATGCATTGTGTTGTTTATATTACATCAATTTATTTGTTTGTTATCTGTCGTCATCCTTGGCCAAGCTGGATTCAACATAGAAGTTATGTTTGGCTTTCAAGGCTTACTAGTCCTAAGGAGGGGTGCTCCGTTGCATATAAAATAAAATTGCTACAAAACTACTGATCCAAAATATAGACATATTATATATTTTTGAAAAGGGAAAAACGCAAAGATTTTATATTTTCAATAAAATACAGGGTGTTCCATTAAAAAAAATATTTCCAATTTTTCTATTTTTCGCTTGTCAGTTGTTTTTCTAACTGTTATATCCAAAATTTTCATAAAAAGTGCTAAAACTTTTTTATTCTTTTAAATTATACCTTTAAAAGCATGCCAAACTATAAGGAAAAACCCTGTCCATTCGTAGAAACCTCCAAATTTTTAAGATCAGTTCAAATCTTTTGCCTTAAAATTTTTGCTGCTTCATTATATTGGGTGATTTATTAAAATATTTATCGGTAACAAAAATTTAAAATTTCTATTTATTTAATTCAGTGATACATTTTTTGCTTAAAAATAATAAAAAAATGTATTTAGAATGACTAAGCAGCATTAAATTAAAAAAAAAACAGTCTACGATAACATTAGAGCTGTGAAATTGTACAAAATGTTTTACATAAACAAATGGTTAGATATAGAGTACCGAAATAACTGCGTCAGTTTGCTAATTCCTAATCCAGAGATGGTTGCCAAAGCAATCCAACATGGCCGTTTTTTGTCTATTA
This sequence comes from Listronotus oregonensis, assembly GCA_019359885.1. Classification (NCBI taxonomy): domain Eukaryota; kingdom Metazoa; phylum Arthropoda; class Insecta; order Coleoptera; family Curculionidae; genus Listronotus; species Listronotus oregonensis. The sequence goes on from JAHBCN010003842.1 coordinate 56,866, forward strand.
GTCACACCAGTGATCGGCAGTATTGATTTTTACGGTAACGATTTTTATAATGTTACTAGTTTTTTTAAAAAATTAATAATTAGCAAAATAATATTAATAATTTTTTGAAAGAAACCAGTACTTACTGAAAAAATACTAACTTTTTTGAAAAATTAGTAATTAGCAAAAAATACTAACTTTTTTGAAAATTAGTAATTATCGAAAATATATTACTCATTTTATTATTATTTCTTGTTGACATAATGGGTATACAAATCAAAATGGATTTTATTTTGTCGGAAAATCATCCAAACTAATAATATTTGTCATTTTTCAAAAAAATTAGTAATATTTTTTCGCTAAATACTAATTTTTCAAAAAAATTAGTAAAGTAAACACAAAAAATATAATAAAAAGTACCACCTATTTCGTAAATTAGTTACTGTCGAGATTTCAAATACTTAACAATGTTTTGATCGCAAGAACATTTCTAGAGAAACTATTTGCCCCAGTCGACACAAGCACTTTTTTGAGATTTTGCCCAATTATCTGGATCCAACGAGAACATACTTTGCCTCAGTCTCACAATATGTCACATGAAGATTTTGCATTATTAGTTTTTGCACAGCATCAATGTTTTCCGACATAACAACTAAATTTCGTCGGTAAGGGAACGGTCAGATGTCACCTGACAACACTCAATGTTGCCAAGCTTAAAATATAAACGGTTTTATGTCGGTACAAAAACGACGAAGTTGAAACGCTTTCTGCACATTTAAAGGGTTCTTGCTTTGCTTAGGGATCGACATGATCATTCGGAAACGGTTCAAGGGATAGTTTAATACGAGTACACCGTTGCCCATCGGTTGGAACGGGTTTATATGACTGGGCTTGCGCGTGACCGTACAATAAACTGTCTATTTGAGTGGTTGGAACAAACCTATATTAAGAATTTTGGTGACGTCTAGAGGACACCTAATACTGTGATGTCCCTATGGGTCACATGAAGTTTTGGACCAAACAACAACGCCACATGGACGACCCATGGTACGTTAGTGGGGTTGGAACAAACCTTATAAAATATCGTAACCGCATCCGCCGAATCTTTGATGTATTCACTATATCTAATTATATTTTTGTAAAACATCTTATACCAATGAGGCACCATACGGCCTATCTTACCGTACTTTAAGCAATTTGTGATTATATCATACATATACTGGGTATTTCAAAAGTAAGGTAAAATGTTCAAGAAAACAATTCTTAAGGTTCATTAAAACAAAAAAAATTACATGAACCTATCTTTAAACGTCTTAACTTTTGATATACCTAGTTGTGAAGTTTCCAAAAAATTATCTTTCTTATAATGTCTGGGATACCCCTATAAAATTTGGTACACAGTTGTTATGTATTAAGGGGCATTTGAATTAAATATTTTAAAAGAAAAATATGGTATAAATTTTATGTTATAACTATAGCATGCATCGAACGAAAGAAAATTCAGAGATCAAATTTGCTCGGAAGTAAGTGAGAAATATAAAAATAATTTTTGTTACGAAAAAAAGCAGTGGCGCTCCATATTTTTCTTTAAAAATATTTAATTCAAAACCCGGTCGAACGCCACTGAAATGTAAAAAAATTGTTGTAAATCAGAAAATTCCCCCTAATGCATAGTACCTGTGTATCAAGTTTCATTAAAGTATCTATAGTGGCAAATAAGAAAAACACAATGTTTAGAAAATTGTATCACTCTGTATTTTAAAAACTAAGACGTTAAGAAGTTAAGTTCAAATATTTTTTTTCCTAAGATGAACACAAGAATCGCCCGCTTGAATACGTTATCTTACTTTTGAAACACCCTGTATATAGGTTGGCTTCCTCTATCACTGATTATTGTAAAATAAACCTTTATCACGACCTTGTAAATGCGTATGAATTTAACAAAAACTACATATGTAATATGTGTAAAAAAACTATTTCTAAAAGCCAGTATTTTCATTTAAAAAAAATATACTTTTTTTAATAATCGCTTATGAGTATCATCAACGTATACAAAATCATTCAATAATAGCCATTATTAATGCATGCTTATTAATAAACGATTATAAAGGGTTTTCCAGTAAGAACGATATGATTTTAAAATTAAATAAAATAGAAATTATTTCAGATATAACCACACTTTTTATATTATCTTGAGGTACAATCGATAACATTTATGTTTTGAGTAGCACATCGTTTAACGGTCCACTTCGGCTTCGTGTACACGAGTGAATTAGACAAATCCAATTTTCAAAGACTTGTGCTCACGAATGCAGCGTTCAGTGTTCAATCTCAAAGCATTAAGGGTTTGTGGCCTGTTTGCAAAACCCTTAGATTTTAAATAACCTCACAAAAAGTAATCTAAAGGAATCAAATCACAGCTTCCTCGTGGCCAGGCAACAGTTGCATTTCTTGAAATTATCCTTTCACCAAACTTTTCTTGCAGTATGGCGACAGTTTCATGAGCAGTGTGACATAAAGCGCCGTCTTGCTGGAACCACATATCTTCTAAATCAAGCGCATCCAAATTTAGCCATAAAAATTTGTCAACATTTGTCTAACTATAACCTCATTTAGAAAAAAATGGTCCAACGATACTACCATGCCATAAACCACACCATACAGTTACCTTAAGGGGATGCAAAGACTTCTCGTGAATCTGTTGTGGATTGTTTTCACACCGCACCTTCACAAGTCCTAACGAGCACGACGAGGAATTGATAAATTTAGATCTTCTGCAACACTATCTCTTACAGCAGCAACATTCTCATCAGTTCTGGCATTTCGGCGTCTTACTGGAGTTTTTACATCATAAAGAGTAAAATTACTTTCAATTTTTTGAATGATGCGACGAATGGCAAGCACAGAAGGGCGATTATTTAGACCAAAGTTTCCGCGCAGTAAGCGAAAAGTGTTCACAAAAGAACGACCATTCTCGTAATTTTTTTGGACAATAACCAGACGTTCTTGAAGCGAGTATTTAGCCATAATAAATTGTCATAATTTACTGAACATAAATGACAACTAGTGACAGGTATAACTTTATTACCATGGTTACTACATTATTACAAAATCATATCATTCTTATTGGAAAACCCTTTAGTGTCAGACTACAAATACAAAAAACAAACTTTAAGTAATTCTCGATTATACTTAAGATAATTTGTAAAATGCCATAATAAAAGTCTGTGCAAGTTTTCAGCTTATTATATCTTTTATTCGAGATTTACCCTTTTATTTGGCTTTTTATATTGACTAACCAGTTATTATCCTTGTTTGTTAAATAGCTATTGTAAGAATGAAAATGTTGGCTTTTTTGTCGCTTAGAGAAGGTCTCTAATAAATTTACTCTTAAAAAGCCGGTTCAAGTAACTGAAGGAGCTTTTACAGAGTAAAACAAAATCTAATAGTCTGTTTGTATTTCCAAATTTGACATTTTGCTAAAAATATGAGAGAATTGTCAAATCGTAAAATAGTTAAGTAATACTTGCGTTTGGCGACGTACGTAGATGAATATTGTATAATCTGTTAGAGTTTTAGAAAAGTATTGGTATTTTACTAAGAACCTGTCAATTTAATAATAATTGTTTAATAAATGCTATTATCTCTATCGTAAAACTGTGTTATTATTTACCTTTCCGTATAAGCCACAAGCCTCTAAAAAAAACTAAAACACTGACACCAATAAGCGCCTCTGTAATAAAAAACTGCAAAGCCAGTCTCATAGGTATTTTTGGAAATATCTGTTTGTATACAAATTTCATTTGTCAGGTGTCCGTTGTCAATGTATAAAAATAGTTTTTAAAATGTCAAACCTAACTTTGGATCAAAAAGTATTAATTATTCATTCAAAGGGATGTGGCGGGAGAGCTTAACATCCCAAAGAGTGCTATTCATTTTGTTGAAAAAAAAATGGCAGGAAACACACTCCTTTGAGAGAAGAGCTGGAAGTGGTCGCCCTAAACTATCGAATCAAGAACAAGACAATAATTTAGTTAATGTTTTGAGAAACCAACCATTTTAATCTATAGTTGTAGCAAATACGGAAAGCAATTTCCCAGCATCGGTTAGAACGGCACTGTGAAGAATAAGGCAAATATTCAAATTGCGGGCAGCCTTAAAACCGCTTTTTAATAAATGCAAATAAAGAACAACGATTAGATTTGTCTACAATTTTACTTGGAACCTCCATTTTTAGGAAAATGTAATATTCACCGATGAAAGTGTTTCAGTCCTACAAGGATACTTAAGTATACAGGCCTCAAGGAAAGATTTGATTAAAAATATACCCAAAAGGACAGAAGTAGTGGGCATTTTCGATAAATATTTGGGAGTTGCTGAGTGCACAAGGACTTGGTGTTATTTTATTGAAGAAGGTTCAATGCTATACCGGGTTCTCGTCGAGCGGACATAGGGAATCCCTGTAAATTTGAAGGGCCAAATTGGCTCCCTAAATATTTTAGAAAAAATATTATTGATTTTTAAAGAGCACGAAAAGTTGTCAGTGTAAAATTTAGCTTTTCAGTCCGCCAGCTAAGAGATAAATGCTAAAATAAGTTACGAATCTCTATCTTCTACGCGCATTATTATTAGAAGTTTATAATAAAATACCAGAAAGAATGTGTAACCTCTTACTCTCAAGTTGTCAGATCAATGTCACATCATTTTTAAATAATGAACTACTCAAATCAAGAAAAAATCACTATTATAAAATGGATATTCAAAATTGCCGGTACTGGAGTAACGAAAACCAAAATCGATTTGTTGAGACAAGGACTCAATATCCACAAAAAAATTAATGTTTTGGCGGGAATTTTCGGCCACCATATCCTTGGACCATTTTTCCTTGACCGAAATTTGAATGCGGAGTACTTTCTGGAACTTTTAGAGGAACAAATTTTGCCTGCTTTGAACAACCTTGCTCGTGAAAATCAAGAGATTTGGTATCAAATGGATGGCTGCCCAGCACACAGTACAACGCATTTAATAACGACATCATAGGCCCGAACCACGCAATATCTTGGCCAGCCAGGTCTCCGGATCTTTCGCCAAACGATTTTTTTCTATGGGGACATTTAAAAACTAAGGTTTATACCAATAAAAAATATGAAAATTTAGACCAGCTAAGGAATGCTATTTCCGCTGAATGTGCCAGAATATCGATGTACCAACTAGCCAACGTAAGAAATGAGTTTTATAATCGTTTGGGTTATTGTCTGGTAGTTAATGGAGGAATATTTGAGCATTTGATTAAATCCTGATATTTTCGTCATAAATTGATTTCTAAATGTAGACAAATTTGTTTTATTGCCTTGCGTAACTGAAAGTGCATGTGTTGGAATTAGCTGTAAACTAAAAAGGAAATGCGAGGATTCTTTTTGAAATACCCGTATAAAATTGTTCAGTTTTGGCAATGACATTATAAATTAATGATCTAAATTGTCACTGATAAATCGATATGGTGTTTTTATTATTGATTTCTAGTACAGGGTGCATAATGAGATACTACGTTGCAGAAGTATTTAAGCAGTTTACTCTTTACTGGTTGGTTGAAAAATGCTCAAATTTTCATTTTGGGTGGAACTTATTGTGCTCTTCAATAAATCCTAATAGCATTTTTTCTAAAATAATTAGGGGAGCCAATATTTCACTACTTCAAAATTTACATGGGATTCCCTATGTCCCGCTCGGCGGAGCAACACCCGGTATATAGATCATAGATCTACTACAGAAAATATGCTTTTTCTGTACTGGATCGATTTCCGGACAGAAATTTTATCTTTCAGCAAGATAAGTGTCCCGTTCATACGGCCCGGCAATTCGATGAATGGATGAAAGAGCAGCGTATCAGGGTTTTACCGTGGCCCGCACGTAGTCCGGATTTAAATGTTATGGAAAATGTTTGGAGCTTTTAGTTAAAAAAATAAATAGGGAAAATGAGTTAAGGCCGAAAAATGTAAACGAACTTAAGGATATAATTTTAGAGGCGTGGAATGAGTTACGAGGAAATCCGGACTACGCCCGGGCTTTGGTCCATTCGCTGCCTGGAAGGCTAAACTCTGTCTTAGAAAAAAACGAGGCCGCAATAAAATATTAAATTTGTTTGGAAGGATATTTAAGTTTGTTTGAATTTATTAAATTGTTAATAAAATTATTAAGTTGTAAGTTTTTATAAAATATAAATATTTTCATTTACCTCTTGCTCTATTTATAGTAAATCAAAAGTAAAACAAGGTAAAAAAGAGCGATTTAGAAAAATTGACAGAAAAATCAAAATTTGACACATTTTTTGCCCAAGATTTAATGGCCGTTACTGTACACTATTTCTTTATAACAAACAGACCTAGTAAACTTTCAAAAATCAATATTTTTTTAACAAAACCGTCAACAAATTTGAGTTTTTTTTTAAATTTTAATACTTTGATTTATATTGCTTTAGTTTTTAAAACATATCGTAAGAACCGTTTTCGAGATAATTCGAAATAATGCATAGCTTTCATACATGACAGATATCAACAATGTTAATTATGCACAATTTGATTGTTAATATCTCGCTTTACAGGCGATAATTTTTTTTTCAATTAGCTAAAAGACACTTTTATTAACCTATATTTCAATTTTATTTAATTCTTATAGTCTTATGGTAAAACTTATATTTTTGATATAAATTACTTTGAAGAATCTAAAAACGAACTGTAATTTTTCTTTTAATTCACCCCCGGGAAGGGGTGAAAAAAAATTAAAAAGTTATTTTTTTTGAAATTTTGAGAAAACGGTAAGTCTTAGAAAAAAAAGTTTTAAATAAAAGTTATAGAACGTAAAATTCTACATAAAAATAATTATATAACTTTTTTCCTAAAATTGAAATTAACTAAGATAGAGTACCTAGAAGCTAGGGGATAATAACAGCAACTTTAAAAAATCATAAATTATAAAAAACTCATATTTTTTTTTAAATTATTTATATAATTAACAACTTTAATTGTAAAAAAAATCTCTAGAATTAAATTTGATAATTATATAAATAATTAAAAAAACTATGAGTTTTTTAATTTTCCAATAATTTATGATTTTTTAAAGTTGCTGTTATCATCCCCTAGCTTCTAGATACCCTATCTCAGTTAATTTCAATTTTAGGAAAAAAACTTATATAATCATTTTTATGTAGAATTTTACGTTCCACAACTTTAATTTAAAACTTTTTTTCTAAGACTTACCGTTTTCTCAAAATTTCAAAAAATCAACTTTTAAATTTTTTTTTTCACCCCTTCCCGGGGGTGAATTCAAAAAAAAATTGCAGTTCGTTTTTAGATTCTTTAAAGTAACTTATATCAAAAAGTCAAGTTTTAACCTCAAATTTGTATTTTACGACCTATTTTCTTGGACTATTAAGAAAAGCAGTTTCACGAGTGAACTACCTTAAGGCCCATCTGGGCTTAAGGGGAGAGATACCTTTAAAATTTTTAAAAAATAGTTTTTTTCTTCATTTTTTTTTTAATATATAATATGTTAAAAATATACTGTAAAAAGGAAAAAGTGAAATATTAAATATTTATACCGTCACTAATCAGGTAGTCGAAGCGTAACGAATCTTTAAACGTGATTTTCTCGAAACTGTCTTTTCAAAAACTGCCCGTGCTGTAAATTAAAAAGTTATTGACCGATAAGGCTGAAATGGGCATGGGTTTCGCTTTATAGTATTCTCGGAAGGATGTATAGTCTGTCTGAAAGTATACCGTGTTAGCTCTTGCCTTCATTTATGGATTATACCTGCCGACAGCAATAAAACTCCGGATCGGTAGGTATTAAAGGACAGAACATTAGGGACGGACTTTAATAATATAAGGATTTATAATTTATTATTTATTTAGGTAAGTATAATCTTAAAATTACATTAAGAAATTAAATATATGCAAAGTGTTAATAAATTTATAACTGCATTATCTATACATAATTACATTTTTAATCTAAATATCTAAATCTAATTCTGTTTCACTATCAGAGTCATCATTGAGATTAATTACAATATGATTTATGTTGTTTTTGATAGAAATGTAAGAGTCCTCAATTTTTATAATGTGCTGTAGTGAATTTTTCTGCTCTGATCTTTGATTTTACTTGTTTCAACAAATGCTCTATGGGGATAAACATACAGTGATACGGAGGAAGCCGTAAGAAAGCATGTCCAGCCTATTCAGCCAAATTATCACATACATATTGTTTTTTAATTGCAAATGAATTTAGGACTTCCAAAAGATGCGTTTTTTTGTAACTGAATTCAAAATAAATATCATTTTCTAACAAATATTCCTGGATTTCAGTTTTAAACTTGATGAAGTTGGTGCTTTGTGTAGCAGACGGTTGTGGTAGCTTACGTTATCCATGACAATAACACTGTTGTTTGGAATATTTTTTAAAAGATAATTTTGAAACCAGTTTTCAAAAAGTTCTGCACTTGTATCCTCATGATAATCCAAGCTAGAATTTTAATATTCTTTGCAGACAACAGCAAGCAGTTTGGGACCAATCCGTCTTCTGAACCAGCGTGTATTATGGTAATGCGTTTTCCTTTATTTGAAGGTGCTTTCGTCTGACAGTTTTGACTGGAATCAACCCATCCTTTGGATACTGTGTCGTGTGTATCGAACCATGTTTCTTCAAGATAAATTATGGATCTGTTTTCTAACCTATATCTTTTAATTTCTTAAGGTAATTAAATTCAAGCGTAATCTGTGCGATTCCATTACTACTTGTCTTTTGTCTATTTTGCTGTATTTAAATAAAGGTGGCACGGCTAATATTTATATTGATTTTGTCTTCGTCTAGCTTTTTTTTACTTTATTCAAGGTAGGAATAACTCCGCTTTCATAAAAGCAATATATTTTCCTTCTTATTAGGTCCTGATCACTATTGTCTATACGGTGAGATTGAAAATCACTACGTTTTTTTCTTTTGTTCAATTCTTCACTAATAATAATATCCCTTATCAATGATATTGGAGTTTTTGTAAGTAGACAGAGGTGGCACTCTGTAAACAAAATAGCGAAAAGATGTGCTCTCTTCCTTTCGGTAATCTGTATGCTCGGTCGTTCAATTTCGTTGAGAGGATAATATCCGATGATGCGTAGGGTAAAAACGGAATAGCGACACCTTCCGAGGTGTCGCCTTAAAAAGATAGAGTTCTGTTTCATTTTATCTTATATATAACATTATATAACTATCTCTGTTTATGAGTTTAATTAAAAACAATTTTTTTTTTTGATATGATAAAGCCGGTGTTGGGTTTTAAAGAAATTCTATAATATAATAATATTAATATCCTTTATTTTCCATCAAAATCATTTTTTTCAATAAAAAAATATGTGCAGTAAATAAAAAAAATATATTTAAAATATAAAAATTATATAGACATTTTAAAACAGCAAAAACAATAAATAAAATTAAATTTATTAATTGTTAAGAAATATCTCAAACCCAAAAAAAAATAATTAAAAACCCAAAAGTGTACACAAGAACAATTAAAATGAAACAAAAATACTCTTACGCTTCTAGCCTACATAACAATATAAGTTAAAAATATCCCAAAAACCCAATATCTTTTGTAGGTGAAAATACTATATTGACTAATTTTAAATGGTTTTTCAAACCTAAAAAATTAACCTAAAATTATTTTGAATAACCCCAAAAACCCCCAAAAGGGGCCCCTCCCCAGTAGTAAATCTGATGGCCCCCGGAAAAAAACTTTTTTAAAAAAATTTTTTGTAATAAAAATTTTGGTATTTTTTAAAAGACTTTAATTTTATAGGTAAAAAAGGGTTTTTGTGCACATTTAAAATTTGTTTTATATACCAGTAATCTGTATCTAATTGTTTCATTGATTTATTTGTGAACGAACGCTATTTGTTACAATAAGTATTAATTTGCTTTAATAAAAAAATTAATACCCCCTTTCCCAAAAAAATAAAACCAAAAACATATAAATAATTAAATTTTTTGGTTCGTATAAACATGAGTTATTGGTTGATACTTTGGTAATTTAACAAAATAAAATTTAATCTTAAAAAATTTCAATTTTACTGTCTTTAATTCCTCTGCCATATAATTATTATTAAAATTCTTTTTTTTAAACCAAATTTTTTAGCTAATCAATTTTACTGGGAAAAAAAACATAGTTAAAAAGAATTACAATACCTTGCTTAGAGTTTTTAAAAAATTAAAAAAAATTGGTTACTTAAAACGACTTTAACCATTTAAAAAAAAGTATCAATTTTAAAAAAAAAAAAAATTTTTTTAAAAGAACAACTAACAAAAGCGTAACAGTTTACAAATAAGTCATATTATAAAATATACATAAAAAAAAAATTAAAACAAAAAATATTAAAAAAAATAACTTAATGAAATCAATAAAAATCAATAATCTAATAAAAAAAAAAAAGGGGCAAAAAAATTTTTAAAAAAAAATGCTACAAAATTTAGCAAAAAAAAATCGATAAATCGCGGAAACAATGCGGTTAGTCAAATTTTCGTCATGTAGCGAAAAATGTCATTTTTTTACATAATTTTTTTGGAAATTTTTTTTTTTAAATTTTTCTTGTTTCATCTTTGTACGAGCTTTTCCAAAAAAAAAAAAATTAAAAAAAATTGAAAAAAGGGTTATATCGTCCATTCCTCGCTGGATTCGTTTTTTTTTCGTAAGGAAAGTGGAAAAAAAGCCAAAAAAAAGATTTTTTTTTCTTTATACCAAATATCTTTTCCCCATACCCTTCCCAAAAAAATACCAAACCCCGGGGTCAAACCAAAAGTTGTTACCGAGTACCAAATGCCAAAGCGATAAGTATCTCTTCGCTTGCCTATCTCTTTCTTTATCGCTAAATATAAAAAATGAGTCCAAATGGGTTTTTTTTAAAAACCTTTTTAATTGACCTCTACTGATTAAATTTTCATACACATTTTTCAAACCTTTTTTTGCATCTAATGACAAATTTTGAGGGACATAGTTAAATTCTCGAAAAAAATTTTTTTTCCCAAACCAAAAAAAAGGGTTTTTTTAAAACTGCCACTAAAATTTTCCCAAAATTTTTTTAAAAGCCAAGGGGTTTCTCAAAAATACCCCCATCACAGCCCTTATAAAAAAATGGGTTTACCCTTTAATAGTAAAAAATTTTAAAAGGGGTTTATTGGGGTATGGTCCGTCAAAAGCCATAACGATATACTTTGGACAACTATAAAAAAATTTTTTAAAAATTTTGGGGGGGTTAAAAAAAATAATTTTTGGGGGGTTAAAAACTTTAAAAAAAATAGATGAAATTTGGCCTTGATTAAACACCCATATAAAAAATTTTCACTTTTTTATGGGTTTTCCCCCTTTTCCCCAACCAACAATAATCCAAAAAAAAAACTTTTTTTTTTTAAAATAAAAAAAAACTTTTTGAAGCTGCAGCATTTTTTGATCCCCCCGGACCAGACGCTTTTTTTAGGTTTCCCCAAAAACTCAGGAAAAATCTTACTGTGGCTCCCCGGGTGTACCATTTTTAATTCTTGTAAGTATTGTATTCTTTTTCGACATCTGTATAAAATAAACCCGTGTGTAATTTTTTTGGGGTTTTTCTTTTTTTTTTTTTCGGCGAACCGCCAGCTCATGGCAATAGGACTGACATTTCAAACTTGCTTCCCCCCCGGGGGAAAAGGGCTGAAAAAGGGCCCATTCTTTAAAAACCCCGGCAAGTATCCCCAAAAAGGCTTTTTAAAAAATTTTTTATTTTTTTCAAAAAATTTTTTTTTTTTTTATCCATTTATTAAATCAAAAAAAAAAAATTTTTCAGAAAATTTTATAACCTTTTTAAGTTTCCCTTATTTTAAAAAAATTTAAAAAAATTTAAAAAAAAAATTTTTTTTTAAATCTCTACCCAAAACGTGGTCGGCACAGCGAAACTAATAAAAAAAATTTTAATTTTTTCCCCCTTTTTTTATAAATGAGTCTTTTAAAAAAAGAAAAAAAAGTCTTCTACCTATTCGGGCGGGGGAATAATTAGAAATGGTTGTTGAAAAGATTCAAAAATGATTTGTTTGGGGGGTATTAAGAAAGAAATTTTAAGAGCTAAAAAAAAAATTTTAAAAATTTTGGGCACAAAGGTAAAGATTTTACAAACTCCCAAAATTTTTGCATCATCTTTTTAAAATTTAAATTTTTTTTTAAAAAATTCTTTTTCTATTTTAATTTTTAAAAAGGGGTTTTTTTACGGTTTGAAAGTTTTAAAAAAATTTTTATAATTTTTTTTGCAAAAAAAATTTTAAAAAATTTAAAAAAATAATAATAATAATGTTTTTTGGATATAAAAAAATTATCTTTTAAAAAAACCAAAAAAAAATAAAACTATTATAATAAAAAAAAAATAATAAAAAAATTTTTTTTATTTTTGAGGAAAAAAGCAATCAAATGGGTTTTTGAAAAAAACTATTCAAAAATTTTCCAATTTTTAAATTTTTAAAAAAACCCAAACATTTCCATATTTTGTATCAAAAAATTTTTGGAAAAATCAAGTTTTTTGGGGGGGAGTTGGGGTTTTTTGGGGCCCCCAAAAAAACTGTTTCCCGGGGAAAAATTTTCACCTAGCCCCAACCCCCTTTTCGCCCATGCGCCGTTCGGATAGCTCTGTAAAATTTTAATTTAAATTTTTATTTTTTTTAAAAAGGACCCAAAAAATAAAATTAAAATAAATGATTACAACAAAATAATATCTTGTTTCCATTTCTGCCCCCCCTTAATGCAGAATAATGGGTAAAACACCAAATTTCAATTTTTTAAAAATTTTTACTTCCCATGAGTCTCGGTTTCGGTTTGGGGGAAACAAAAAACCCCAAAAAAATTTGGTTTCGCCCCGGGGAAAAAAGTTTCTTTGGACTCAATAAAAATTTTAAAAAAACCTTTTTTTAAAATAATTTTTGACGGCTTTTTAAATTTTTAAAAAAAACCCCTTTTAATACTTGGGTAAATGTTTAAACTTTTTTTTTTAGTCATAAAAAATTTTTTTTTTTAAAGGGGAACAAGATTTAGACGATAAAATTGAAATTTTGTCTCGTATTAAAAAAATTTTAAAATTTAAAAAAAATTTTTTTATTAAATTTTTTAAAATAATTTGTCTATATGTTCTTTAAATTTAGTTTAACATCGCATAAACTTCTAAAAAAAAATTGAAATTGGGGTTTTTATTTTTTCATTAAAAATATGTTTTAATACCCATTTGAATTTTAAATTTGGGCTTTATATTAAAAAAGCGAATTAGAGTTAAACCCTGTTTTAAAATTTTTTAAAAATCATTTTCAATAACTTATAAAAATTAAATGTTATTATAAAAATTTTTTTAAATATCAGCAAATATTGTAACTTTTTTTTCCCCCATATCCCAAATAAGGCAAATTATTTAAAAAAAATAAAAATAATAAAAAAACAAAAAAAGAAAAAAATAGAAAAGTCTTTTTTTTTTAGCTGCCTGGCTA